>ML391535.1:3086-84012 GCA_005239525.1 Nicotiana knightiana
ATTTTAATTCCTAGAATTACATCGGCCACTCCTAAGTCTTTCATATCAAACTTACTAGCAAGCATTTGCTTAGTAGCTTGAATGTCGGCAATGTCTTTGCTCATTATTAGCATATCATCAACATATAAGCAAATAATGACGATATGATTTGGAACGTTCTTAATGTAAACACATTTATCACATTCATTAATCTTAAAGCCATTTGACAACATTGTTTGGTCAAATTTTGCGTGCCATTGCTTGGGTGCTTGTTTTCGTCCGTAAAGGGACTTAACCAGTCGGCACACCTTCTTTTCTTTTCCCGGAACCACAAATCCTTCAGGTTGGTTCATGTAAATTTCTTCCTCCAGATCACCATATAAGAAGGCTGTTTTTACATGCAGTTGATGGATTTGAAGACCATACAAGGCGGCTAACGCTATTAGCATCCGAATGGATGTAATTATTGTTACCGGCGAGTATGTGTCAAAATAGTCAAGACCTTCTCGCTGTCTAAATCCTTTGACAACAAGTCTTGCCTTGTATTTTTCAATAGTGCCATCGTTTTTTATTTTCTTCTTGAAAATCCATTTAGAACCCAAAGTTTTGTTACCTGGAGGAAGATCAACCAGCTCCCAAGTGTGGTTGCTCAATATGGATTCTATTTCACTATTGACAGCCTCTTTCCAATATTGTGCTTCTGAGGAAGACATTGCTTCCTTGAACGTTCGAGGCTCATTTTCTAGCAGGAAAGTCAGAAAATCTGGACCGAATGAAGTAGATGTCTTTTGGCGTTTACTTCTTCTCGGATTTCCTCATTAGGCATACCATATGTTGTTTCCTCCCGATGCCGTTTTGAATTTTGGTAGGACAATTCACTTTCCTTTTTATACGGATAAATAGTTTCAAAGAATTCAGCATTATCTGATTCTATTACCGTATTAACGTGGATCTCAGGATTTTCTGATTTATGAACCAGAAAACGATATGCCTTGCTATTGGTTACATATCCAATAAATACACAATCAACNGTTTCCATTCTTCAATTACCACAAATTGTTCAGCCTCAGGAGTATCTTCTCCCACAAATGGAACATCTTCCTTGATGAATCGTTGCAGGCTTAGTGTAGTTAGATAGAATAGCATCTTCATCTGCCAACGTTTGAAGTCTGTACTGGAAAATTTCCCAGGTTTTTCTGCCGGTGCCATCGTATGTGTTGGTCTTGACGAAGCAGCAGCACTCGATGAATCACCCGTTCCAGCAACATTTCCATTAATTTGGTTTTCATTTGTCATGTTTCTGTAGAGTTGGAAACAAACAGAACTTCATTAAATCAGTGAAGTTTTGATATCTTAAAACTGAATACCAAACCAAACATACAACACGTAACAATTGTGAAGTTTTTATATACTTCAAACCGTACGTTTATTATTCTGGTAAAGTTTTGATATACTTTAATCCGGACACAATAGTTATTGGAGTAGAAAGCAAAAAGGATTTAGTCTCCAAAGCAGTATAAGCAATATAGATAACAGTTCAATATAAATCTCAACACAGAAACGTTAAATAAAATTCCTTAAGCTTGTTGCCGATACTGTGTTAAAACAAACTGTTAAAAGAAACAGAAAATCAGTAGATGATATGAAATATTCCGAGTCCACAATTTCCTTGTGCGTCCTTAAGGAATTTTAACCCCCTCACAAGTTGCCAAGGTAATGGATTAAATCCTCCTAGGATAAAACGGAATAAACCTTCCTGCAATAGTGGCAATACTAGTTGCAGGATACCAACGGACTCAAAGAACGGAGAAAAATCACACTTACGATTTTGAGAGAGAGACTGCGAATAGAATGCAATATATTTTTAGAAGGAAATTCTTGATTTTTTCAGTGAGTGAAAAGGAATCCATGCCTCGGAATTTATAGGCAGTGTAATGTGAAGAGGTGTCTGTTCAGAAGGGAAAGACAACGTTTGGATTATACGTTTCAGTCAATTCCGTTGATGAACTGACTGGCATTTAATTAATTCTTAATAATTAATTAAATAAATTTTGTCCAAAAATAATCTTATCGATCGATCATTTGACAAATCCAAATCCAAAGCCGAAATTGAGCCGAGTGACGACAGCGCGAGGGTTCATTCTCTTCAACTCCTTTTAAGAGCTCTAAGAAGTGATTCTATATTTATAAACACAAGTGTAGTTGTCTTTCACCAATGTGGTACAAAGTTCATGACAAAAGTCACTTGATTCAAATTTTCATTTTCCTCCATTTTATTTCCCACCATTTTCCAATTCACACTCCTTGTCTTTAAAGCCCAATGACTTTAAAGTCCAACAATGTATAATTCAGTTTTTTTATAAAATATCTAGTAAATGTGGATGTCCACTACTCCCACTACTTTTACTCATGATGTAAATAACCTCCCACTACTTATCACTTTTATGATTGTAACTTCCACACCTCCATAACCTCTCCCCGTGATCTTTCCCATGATTTCAAAGGTTAATGTCATGTTTAAGACAATCCTTTTGTAACCTACAACGTAATAATATAAATAGAGGCATGAAATATGATATGTTACACACTTGAACACTTCATGAAATAAGAAAGTTATCTCTTCTTCTCTTATTCTACTTATCTTCTTGTCTTACATTGTTACTTTGAGCTACATTTTTAACACGTTATCAGCACAGAGTCGAACTCTTTTTGTTGTTCAGTTAAAATTGCTTATTTTGATTTCTTAGTCGTATATTTTGATTTCATGATTAGTGTCTTTAATATGCAATTTCATAATTTCTCACATCTCTAGATATGTGTAAAAATAAAGAATTCTATGTTTCTTTATTTTAAGTTATTTGCATGATTGTTATGTGAAAATTGCTAATTTTCATGTTAGTAGAATTAATTAATAGAAAAATACTTATTTTATGTTGTTCGGCATTTAAATGAGTTAAATTTAGGATACATTTTTTTGTTCAAATAATATAAATAATTAGAATAAGTATTTTTAACACAATTTAAATGTCGAACAACATAAAGATTGAGTTTGTGGCACTTGACATTTCTGGAAAGAATTACCTATCATAGATTCTCGATGCTGAGATTCACTTAGCCGCTAAAGGCCTTGGTGACACCATTACTCAGGGTAATGAAGCATCGAGCCAGGACAAAGCGAATGCCATGATTTTCCTTCGTCATCATTTGGATGAAGGTTTGAAGGTTGAAAATTTAACAGGGAAAGATCCACTTGAATTGTGGACTGGCCTGAAGGAAAGGTATGATCATTTTTTCAGATCATATAAAGATCCACTTGAATTGTGGACTGGCCTGAGTCCACTTGAATTGTGGACTAACCTGAGCATTTTGTCAGGCTTTATCAAAACTCCATCAAAAGAAAGGCAAATAATGTTGGAGCAACTTCTGCTAATGCCCCAATGGAGTCTCACTTGACCTTTAAAAATGATTTTGAGGCAGGGCCTTCAAACAAAAATGATGACAATGCCGAGGCAAATCTTGCTTTGAATGATTGATGATTTTGAAGGCCTCGATGATCTTACTCATTTGAAAGTTGAATACTTCTTTGGAGATCAAAACTAAAGTTTGATCATTAAACTGGGAAATGCAATTATGTTGTTATTTTATTTTCAGTATTTCTTTTTTTGTCATTTTAAAGTTGTTTCTATGTTCAAGTAGTACTTAAGTTGTCATGTGTAATTGTTAGTTTTTCCGTATTTCTCATGTTGCACTTTTATTTATTATTTTATGAAGAAAATAAAATTTTCAGTCTTCAATTGGATCCATGATGAGTAATGAAGATTTATGCCTTTTGGATAGTGCTACAACTCACACAATATTAAGAGAAAAGAAATTTTTCTCTTATTTGGTTATGAAAAAGGCATATGTTAATACAATATCTGGTAGTACAAAATTAATTGAGTGCTCTGGAAGAGCGACCTTATTACTACCAGGAGGAACGATATTAACTATTGATAATGCATTGTATTGTAGTAAGTCTCAAAGAAACTTGTTGAGTTTCAAAGCTATTCGCCAAAATGGCTACTATGTTGAGACCTCTAATGTAGGAAATGTTGAATAGCTTTATATTACTACAATGAAAGTTGGGAAAAAATGTGTGAATGAAAAATTACCCGCATTTTCTTCTGGATTGTGCCACACAAACATTGGTGTGATTGAATCATATGCCATAGTAAACAAAAGGTTTACTACTTCTAATGATTTTATCATTTGGCATGACGGGTTAGGCCATCCTGTTTCTAACATGATGCACAGAATAATAGAGTATTCAAATGGGCACACATTGAAGAATAAGAAGATTCTTCAATTTAAGGAATTCTCTTGTGCTGCTTGTTCTCCAGGAAAATTGGTTACCAAACCATCAACAGTTAAAGTTGGGATTGAATCCCCTGCATTTCTGGAACGTATACAGGGTGATATATGTGGGCCTATAACCCTCCATGTGGACCATTCAAGCATTTTATGGTCTTAATAGATGCATCTACAAGATGGTCACATGTGTGCTTATTGTCAACTCGTAATATGACATTTGCGAGATTGTTGGCCCAAATAATAAGGTTAAGATCACAATTTTCAGATTATGCAATTAAGACAATTTGTCTTGATAATGCTGGTGAATTTACATCTCAGGCCTTTACTGATTATTGTATGGCCACTGGAATAAAAGTTGAGCATCTAGTTGCTCATGTTCATACTCAATGGTCTAGCAGAATCATTGATTAAACGCCTCCAATTAATTGCTAGACCATTGCTAATGAGGACAAAACTTCCCCTTTCAGTGCGAGGACATGCTATTTTGCATGCAACAGCACTTGTGCGCATAAGGCCAACCAATTATCACGAAGTCTCCCCATTACAGTTGGCTTTTGGTCAGGAGTCAAATATTTCCCATCTAAGAAATTTTGGATGTGCGGTATATGTTCCAATTGCTCCACCACAGCGCACAAAGATGGGTCCCCAAATAAGGTTGGGAGTATATGTTGGTTATAAATCTCCTCCTATTATAAAATATCTGGAGCCTATGACAGGAGATTTGTTTACAACCAGATTTGCTGATTGTCATTTTAATGAATCAGTTTTCCCAACATTAGGGGGAAAGAGAAAAACAGCTGAAAAAAGAGATAGATTGGAACGTATTATCTCTATCTCATTTGGATCCTCGTACAAATCAATGTGAACAAGAAGTTCAAAAGATCATTTATATGCAAAATGTTGAAAATCATTGCCGGATGCATTTACTAACCTTCCACGGGTTACTAAATTGCATATTCCAGCTGTAAATGCTCCAATTCGAGTTGATGTCCTAGCTGGACAGTATGATAATGCAAATGAGTCTAGGTCACGCCTTAAACGTGGTATACCAATCGGTTCCAAGGATAAGAATCCTCGAAAAAGGAAAGGAGCAAATGATCAAGTTGATCATAACATGGAGGCAATTGCTCAAGAGGAGCATAAAGACATAGTAATTGATAAGACCTCACAGGAGGTTCTAGTACCTCGAAATGATGAAAATGAAGAGATATCAATAAGTTATGTCTCTACGGGAAAAATGTGGAACCGAAATAAAGTTGTTGTTAACAACAATTTTGCATATAATGTTGCAGTTGACATAATGCAACAAGATGAGCATCTTGAGCCAAAATCTGTCGATGAATGTAGACAAAGAAATGATTGGCCAGAATGGAAAAACGCAACTCAAGAGAAATTGGCTTCATTCGAAAAACGTGAAGTTTTTGGACCAATAGTCCGAACGCCTGAAGGTGTCAAGCCAATGGGGTACAAATGGGTTTTTTTGCGAAAACAAAATGAGAAAGGTGAAGTCGTAAAATATAAAGCACGACTTGTTGCACAAGAGTTTTCACAAAGGCCTGGCATTGATTATATAGAGACATATTCTCCTATAGTAGATGCAATTACCTTCAGGTATCTAGTAAATCTTGCAGTCCATGAAAATCTTGATATGCGGTTGATGGATGTTGTCACAGCCTACTTATATGGCTCCCTGGACAATGAAATTTTAATGAAAATCCCTGAAGGATTTAAAGTTCCTGAAGCACATAAAAGTTCAAGGGAAGCTTGTTCAATAAAGCTTCGAAAATCCTTATACAGATTGAAGCAATCAGGGAAATGTGGTACAATCGTCTTAGCGAGTATTTGCTAAAGGAAGGATACAAAAATGATCCTATTTGCCCCTGTGTCTTTATTAAGAGGTCTGGATCTGAATTTGTCATCGTAGCTGTGTATGTTGATGACTTGAATATCATTGGAACTTCTAAAAAGCTTCCAAAGGCTGTAGAGTGTTTGAAGAAAGAATTTGAAATGAAAGATCTTGGTAAGAATTTTTTTGTCTTGGCCTACAAATTGAGCATGTAACAAATGGAATTTTTGTCCATCAATCAACATACACTGAAAAGGTGTTAAAGCGATTTTACATGGATAATGCATATCCATTGAGTACCCCAATGATTGTGAGATCGCTTGACATAAATAAAGATCCATTCCGGCCTCAAGAAAATGACGAAGACTTGTTGGTGATGAAACTCCATATCTTAGTGCAATTGGGGCACTGATGTATCTTGCTAACAACACCCGACCAGATATTACTTTTGCTGTAAGATTATTAGCAAGATTCAGTTCCTCCCCAACAAGAAGACATTGGAACAGTGTTAAGCATATATTTAGATATCTTCGGGGAACACTAGATATGAGATTGTTCTATTCTAATGAATTCAAGTCAGAAATGGTTGGCTATGCCGATGCAGGTTATTTGTCTGATCCACATAAAGCCCGATCTCAAACAGGCTATTTGTTTACATATGGAGGTACAACTATATCATGAACAAATAATAGCTGCCACATCTACTAATCATGCTGAGATAATATCCATTCATGAAGCTAGTCGGGAATGTGTTTGGTTGAGATCAGTGACTCAACATATTCAAGAAATGTGTGGTTTTCTTATGAAAAAAGATAATCCAACTATACTATATGAAGACAATGCTGCTTGCATCACTCAAATGAAAGGAGGATACATCAAAGGAGACAGAACAAACACATTTCACCAAAGTTCTTTTTCACGCATGATCTTCAACAAAATGGTGAAATTAATGTTCAACAGATTCGTTCATGTGAAAATTTGGCTGATCTGTTCACTAAGGCATTACCAACGTCAACATTTGAGAAGTTGAGACAAAAGATTGGAATGCGGCGTCTTCGAGAAATAAAGTGATGTTTTCATGAGGAGGAGTAAGATAAGCGCTGTACTCTTTTTCCCTTAGCCTAGGTTTTGTCCCACTGGGTTTTTCTGGTAAGGTTTTTTTAACGAGGCAGCAAATAAAGCTTATTACAGATATGTGTACTCTTTTTCCTTCACTAACATTTTTTTTCCACAGGGTTTTTTCTTAGTTAGGTTTTAACGAGGCATATTGTCTATTTTTTGGACATCCAAGGGGGAGTGTTATAAAATATTTAGTAAATGTGGATGTCAACTATTTCCACTACTTTCACCGATGATGTAAATAACCTCCCACTACTTATCACTTTTATGATTGTAACTCCCACACCTCCACAACCTCTCCCCATGATCTTCCCCATGATCTCAAAGGTTAATGTCATGTTTAAGACAATCCTTTTGTAACCTACAATGTAATAGTATAAATAGAGGCATGAAATGTGATATGTTACACACTTGAACTCTTCATGAAATAAGAACGTTATTTCTTCTTCTCTTATTCTACTTATCTTCTTGTCTTACATTGTTACTTTGAGCTACATTTTTAACAAGTTTAGATTTAATATATACACTTTCAAACTAAAGAATTTAACCTTTGCAGTTACTTATTTACTTTCTCTATCCCTATTTATGTGCACTTTGTGGCTTTTCGAGAGCCAATTTGACTAATCTTTGAATTTAAATTATTTAAAAATTATATGAAAAGTATTATAAGTTGCAATTCGTCGCATATCAATATGATGGAAAATATATTTAAAATATTTGTCAAAGTTGACATAATTTGAATTTAAAAAGTGAAAAATACCACATAAACTGGGTCAGAAAGAATACAAGTTAAAGTAAGCATACATATCAATTAACTATGGATGAGTGATCAATATACGTATGAAAATACATTGTTATATTTATGAGAAATTTTTACAAATCACTATCGTTTAGTGGTTATTAGCTAATTGTAGCTACCATTTACTATATTACTTCCTATATCTATGTTTCCAGTTTTTTTAGAGTGTACTCGATGTATTTAAGCTACTCTATTCATGAATACAAAAGCAAAACTCGGCGTGAAATAGGGGATTCCAGCTAGACAATTATTGTATTCAACTGTATTCAGTATATTTTTAGGACTGTATTAGATTGTATCGACTATATTCACGATATGTATTTGTGAATACAGTAACGTAAATAGCACAAATCGTGGTCTATTTAGCTGTTTTTAAACGAAAAGTGAATCAATTAACACAATAGACTCCTAATATAACTCAACTAACTCAATTACATCACCCATAATATGTATTTGACGTGAATATGCTGAATATTTTTTCCAGTCGATAAATACAACAAAATAGAGCAATTTGAATATATATATATATATATATATATATATATATATATATATATATATATATATATATATATATATATATATATATATATATATATATATATATATATATANGTTTAGGTTTTCTCTTGTCTTGGTCTCCTATTAGGTTTAGGTTTTCTCTTATTTCTCTAACTTCTTTGTCTATAAATACTTGTGGAATTAATGAGAAGGGCAAGAGTTTTTCCTCCAATATTAACTTTCCTACGTGAGTAAGAGTGTCATTTGGACCGTAGGAATTTCATGTATAACATTGTATGTAACTCTTCTCATTTTACTTTACGTGCCAAATTTTTACTATATATACTCTTATCTAAAAAAGGGTCATATTTTTGTGGTAAGAAACCATATTGATCTTTAATTATATCCTCACTTTACGTGAGATCTTAACAGATATAAATTTGATTTTCTTATTTATATAATAACAAATTTGACATATATTTTATTAAATAACACATAAAATAGAATGAAAGGAGTATTCACTTTAAATCTTAATAGGAAACGTACTATGCGAATTCAAATTAATCCGTCAATATATATATATATCCAATCTGAAAAAGCTTTTCTAATTTCAATTTGTACTTGCTTTTGCCCGCAAAATGACACATGGGTGAGAAAAGCAAAGGGAGAGGACACCAGCTATTATTTTGTATTAACAGTAAAACCTAAAACCAAACAGAGCATCCAACGCCATTTGGTAGGGCCCATTATAATATTTCCGTGATTAACGGCCAATGAAAAGACAAATGTGGCCTTCAAGTTTCTCTGGGCCCCGTTTTACACACTCTTATCTCGAGCCGCACTCTATAGCATTTGGTTAGAATCACTCTATTTATTCGATATCGATAAAAATAAGAATTTTTACCTCTTATAGCAAATATTGATATCTTATTTATTTTAAATAAATATTTTTATAAAAAATTATATTCAATAGCTACTTTTTAATTTTTATAGCTAAATATCTATTTATGATCACCTGCTACCCTTAAGCCATAAAATATTCTTTGTATTATTTTTCTCTCTCATTCTTCAAATTTTTTCATTGTATTTCAATGTATCTATTCCATGTATTTCATTATATTCATTGTTTCGATGTATTCCATGAATATATTCATATATTTTTTTAATTAATATAATTTATGTATATATATATATATATATATACATAAATTATATTAATTAAAAAAATATATGAATATATTCATGGAATACATCGAAACAATGAATATAATGAAATACATGGAATAGATACATTGAAATACAATGAAAAAATTTGAAGAATGAGAGAGAAAAATAATACAAAGAATATTTTATGGCTTAAGGGTAGCAGGTGATCATAAATAGATATTTAGCTATAAAAATTAAAAAGTAGCTATTGAATATAATTTTTTATAAAAATATTTATTTAAAATAAATAAGATATCAATATTTGCTATAAGAGGTAAAAATTCTTATTTTTATCGATATCGAATAAATAGAGTGATTCTAACCAAATGCTATAGAGTGCGGCTCGAGATAAGAGTGTGTAAAACGGGGCCCAGAGAAACTTGAAGGCCACATTTGTCTTTTCATTGGCCGTTAATCACGGAAATATTATAATGGGCCCTACCAAATGGCGTTGGATGCTCTGTTTGGTTTTAGGTTTTACTGTTAATACAAAATAATAGCTGGTGTCCTCTCCCTTTGCTTTTCTCACCCATGTGTCATTTTGCGGGCAAAAGCAAGTACAAATTGAAATTAGAAAAGCTTTTTCAGATTGGATATATATATATATTGACGGATTAATTTGAATTCGCATAGTACGTTTCCTATTAAGATTTAAAGTGAATACTCCTTTCATTCTATTTTATGTGTTATTTAATAAAATATATGTCAAATTTGTTATTATATAAATAAGAAAATCAAATTTATATCTGTTAAGATCTCACGTAAAGTGAGGATATAATTAAAGATCAATATGGTTTCTTACCACAAAAATATGACCCTTTTTTAGATAAGAGTATATATAGTAAAAATTTGGCACGTAAAGTAAAATGAGAAGAGTTACATACAATGTTATACATGAAATTCCTACGGTCCAAATGACACTCTTACTCACGTAGGAAAGTTAATATTGGAGGAAAAACTCTTGCCCTTCTCATTAATTCCACAAGTATTTATAGACAAAGAAGTTAGAGAAATAAGAGAAAACCTAAACCTAATAGGAGACCAAGACAAGAGAAAACCTAAACCTAATAGGAGACCAAGACCTAAACTCTAATAAGGAAAATATTACACATTCCTAATTAAACTCTAATTCTTTCCTTATTACTAATTCTTTCCTTATCATTTTTTTTTTAATTATGATTGTATAAGTACTTTCATATATTTAAAATTATGATTTTTATTTTTGTATTCCAAGGATTATAATGAAAAAATTGCATTAGAAAATTTGGATGTATTAATTCTAGCATTCTAAATAACGACCGTGGATAACGCCTAAAATTTGGATCAAGCAATCTTGTTAGTTAGAGTAGATGAACCAACCTCTTCCACCTTTTCTTGTTCCTACACCTTCAATTTATACTTTCAAGATTAAACAATGAGCTTATGTTACGTGATATTAATTCGCGAAAAAAATTATTTTCTACATTTACGATTGGAATTAAAGGCAAAAATCGAAATTAAGTTGAATAAAGATGTGTCCATTCAACTGTTGCTTTACTCACATGGTTATCTGAATATTTTTATTGTCAGTTCAAGCACTACGGTAGGTTGGTAACCAGCGTAAATTTTTTTAATTCATGATATATTATTGTCTTTGGTGTCAACACATGACAATCTCTAACTGTTACTCATATTATATTGACTTCTTATTCAAGTTTATCAATTAACTTTTATTTGTACTTTTTTTTTGTGCTAGGAAGAAATTAAAACGTTGAATTTTTGGATATTTGATTGGTTAATAACTACAACATTTAGAACGCGATTAATCTATTGTCCAAAAATCTTCTTAAGGGAGATGTTTTTTTTTTTTTTGATTTCTCACCCGGTATTCGGTATCCATATTGGATCCAACTAATCCAGATTCGCGTCAGAAGTCCCACATTGGGAGTAAAGCGCTCCCTAACAAAGACGAATCCATACTCAGGGGCTCGAACTCGAAACCTCTGGTAACAAATGAAGATGTACTTACCACTCCATCACAACCCTTGATGATAAGGTAGACGTTGATATGCGATAGTATTATTAGAGTTAAAAGTAGGAAACAAGCATCAAGATTTTTAAAATTTTTAGTCAAAACGTATTTATTAATCACTTAAAATCGGGATGATTAATTACTATTTACTCAATAACTGAACAACAATATATTTATTATAAAAGCGAAGTGTTGTGTTATACTTTACTTATTGTTATTAGAGTGTTCTTTTAATTTGACTAGGTGTAGATTGACTTTGTCAGTAGTGTAACCAGGAATCTCGCAAGAGCGCTCAAATTTTAAAAGACAATATTTTCTTTAATGAATCGATTTACCAACAATTTTAAAATAAGATTACGCAATATTTAACTAAACCATATAAATACTCATAATAGAACTATAATTTTTAAAATTAAAACTAAAATGAAACTAATAGAAGTAAGCATGAAACTATAGAAAAGAGAGAGTCTAGAGGGTTTGTAGTTGAATATATTTTTTATTTACTTTTTTTTTTGTAAAGCTTGACTTTTAAATTGTAAAATTTATTTAATAAATAATTTGTAATTAAATATTTACTTTTAATATTGGTTATTTCACCTTTGCCTCAAGCACTTAGAATTATTATTTTTTATTTTTCACCTATTATTTGGTACTTGTATTAGGGTCCGACTAAATTTAAATTTATGTCCGGAAGTTTTTCATTGGGGGTAAAATGCTTCCTAACAAGGCAGCTCCATATACAAGATTCAAATCAGAAACTTCAGATTAAAAATGAAGAACTACTTACCACTTCAGCATAATCCTTGTTGATTTTTAGAATCGAAAAACAAGACCTTGAGTATAGCATAAGAATATATTTTTATGAACATCACCCGCTTGAATTTCATAATCAACGCAAAAATGAGCATCACATCCTAATACAATATATGTTTTTCTTTACAAAAGCATCAAAATTTTGAGCTTATGAGTTTTGATTTATCATTTGTCAGTGGGCTACGTAAGAGTGTTCAAAATTAATTTTTAATCAATAACAAATTTTACCTTATACATAGTATAATTTTTGGCGGAGGGTGATCAGTTGATCATCCTTTAGGCCAACATAGTTTCGCCCCCTGTGTACTATTATTCATAATATTTTAAGTTATAGTAATAGTAATAACATAAAAGATTCGTATACAAGTAATGTAATTTAACAAGTAATAGCATGATTATTACTTTTTTATTCGAGTTACCATATTATGCTTCCATAATATGTCACTTCAAGCTTATAGTATAAAAGTTCTTTATACGTAACCGTAAAGAACAAATCTAAATTCTGTGTACTTAAATAGTACAGAGATTTCCTGCACCATTATATTAAGTTAAACTAAAATAGCAGTCAGCCATAAACTTATCATGACAAACCTAATAGGTGAACTTATGTGACTCAGCACGAAGTTTAAGAAAAAAAAGAGATTTTTGAATTTTGTGGTGTAAAATAAGGCCCGTGAATCTTTACATAAAGATAAATTGTTTCCAAATAAGAAAAAATATCATTCTTTTTGCACGGATTAAAAAAAAATAGATTAATGTAAATTGAAACGAAGAGAGTATAATTTAGCTAGCGTGTGGCCATATGTTTTCAAAACCTATTTCCCAAATTTATTTTGAAAAAACATATATATTATAAGTGAGTTGGAGTTGGTTTTGAGGGTTTGCCAAAATATAAGCAAAATTTATGGTCAAACGGAACACTATGGGAGGAGAAATGGGTAAGGGGGGAGGGGGAGGGATAGGAGTTGGGGGTGAGAGGTGGGGTGGGGGTGAGATCATTAATAACACTCAAATTACACCAACTGCCACTGATACCCTCTCAAGGCTGTCTCCATAAGTAGTCCTCATTCCCTCCATACTTTCCTCCTCATTCTCATTATCAACTTCTTTTAGTCACAGAAATGGAGATGTTGAACTTCTCCTGCATTTTTTCTCTAATTATTTTACTAATTTTACAAAGAGTTGAAGCTAGAATCCCAGGTGTTTATACTGGTGGATCATGGCAAACTGCTCATGCTACTTTCTATGGTGGTAGTGATGCCTCTGGTACTATGGGTATGTCACCATTTTCAATTCTCAAGCTTATGTACACTCACGCTCCAAATTATTTCTTATATTTTAACTTGTTGTAGCAGATAATACGAGTTTTAAATGTTCCATGAGACAAAAGTACTTAACTACAGACATAAATTTCTGAGTCAAAAGCAGATGTTTACACATAATGTGGTTCAAGTGCTGCATTATTTTCACAATTATACTGCATTTAATGCTATTTTATTTTTATTAAGGGAATACTCTGTACTCTTACAGTTACACTGGTTTTTCCTCTGTTTTGTACAGTAGCTGTTTTTTTTTTTTTTTTTTCTTTATGTATTATAGTCTGTTTGGCCAAACTTTTAAAGTCACTTTATTTTGAGAAGTATTTTTTTTAAAAGTACTTGATGAGAATCATTTTGTGTTTGGCTAATTAATTTGAAAAATACTTTTGAACAATAATTAGTGTTTGAAAACTGCTTATAAGTGTATTTTTTTATCAAAAGTGTTTCTTAGAAAAGTGCTTTTGGAAACAAGCTACTTTTTTCCGCTTCTCAAAAACTGCTTCTGCTTCTGCTTCTGATCAAATGCACATTTTTTTTCCTTCCAAAAGCTTGGCCAAATAACTCAATTTTGGGCCAAAAAATTACTTTTGGCCCAGAAAAAGCTTGGCCAAACGGGCTATTAGTATAAAATCATATTTTGCTCCAAAAGTTGCAATTTGAGTATTTTAACTTGTTATAGCAGTTAACCTGCCCATTTTTAAGGCCTAACAATGCAAATAAATTTTACACTAATTATTACTGTAGTTAACTGTAATATTAACACGTAAGCAATTACTTGTTACTGTAGATCAACTTAACATGATATCGTAAAAAAAAGTAGTGTAGTGTCGGTGCAGAGAACTTAAACTCTTTCGAGGTTAATAGTTTCAGTTTTTGTGAATGATTATTCTAATTATTTTTTAAGTAACATGTAAAACACTTATTATTATTATTATTTGTTTGTAGGTGGGGCGTGTGGATATGGTAATCTTTATAGCCAAGGATATGGAGTGAACAATGGAGCATTAAGTACAGCATTATTCAACAATGGACTAAGTTGTGGAGCTTGTTTTGAGATCAAATGTGACAATCAACCTCAATGGTGTCATGCTGGAAGTCCTTCCATTTTAATTACTGCAACTAATTTCTGTCCTCCAAATTATGCTTTGCCTAATGACAATGGTGGTTGGTGTAATCCTCCTCGCCCTCATTTTGACCTTGCCATGCCCATGTTTCTCAAGATTGCAGAGTATCGTGCTGGAATCGTCCCTGTTGTTTACCGTCGGTACGTATTTTTTTTAAGAATTAACCTAAATAGCCACTTATCCAACTGTTTAACTTAAAATTTCAGGGGTCTAACTCGTTTGGTTATAAATTTTGCCGAAATATATTTAGTTTTTTTTTGATAGATACATATTTGTTCATAAATTTTATCCATATTTTAACAAATTCTCAAAACCAAAAACCCAGATCCCAAGAGCTGGTTTTGGCTCACTATTGCTCCCTCCGTTTCAATTTATGTGAACTCATTTGACTGGACACGAAGTTTAAGGAAAGAGAAAAGACTTTTGAACTTGTGGCGTAAAATGAGACATATATATTTTGTGTGGTTATAAATCATTGCATAAAGGTAAATTGTTTCTAATTAAGGAAATGGGTCATTCTTTTGGGCACTGACTAAAAAAGAAATATATTCACATAAATTGAAACAGAGGGAGTATATTTTTTAAAAATTGCCCTAAACTTTTGTAATTTATAAAAGGGCCTATCATTTATTATTTTGTAACAATGCTGATTCGTCTTCCCGGTCATCTGATAGTGTATTATGTAGTTTATTATAAAAATAATTATTTTATACTAAATTTATTTATGTTCAGGATTATGATTTGTGATAATATTATGAATGTTATTGATGAAGGTACTGTTGGGTATTTGTGATAGTTTTTAGAACTTGTGGGTATAAGTCATGTTTCATATTTTCCAAAAAAAAAAAAGTGAAATATCTTTTGAAAACTCATGTCCAAACACATTTTCATCTCCATACCAAACTTCACCCAAATCAGAATTTTGAAAATAAATGACCAAACGCTAGCTAAGCATACAGACTAAAAAAAGTAAATAATAAATACGGTCCACTATTTGTGTAAATATTTTTCCTTTTTTTGCTTTATTCAGTATGGTAAAGCGCTCCCAGGTTAATTTTTTATTTTTGGGTTTCACTTAATTTGTTTCTGTTTCTTTATGTGCCCTTTCGGTTTTCTTTTCTTTTTCTTGTGGGGTCATGTTGAGTTGGTTTCTTTATTGATTTTGTTTGATACTTATTTTGTGTCATAGGACATTCTTGTCACTTGACACAGTGGGGTCGAAACTCAAAACTATATTAATACAGTAATGTTTTAATGAGTTCTCAAGTAATTTAGGAAAACAGAACATGCTCAAAATTAATCTTGTCTCTATTCTCAGCTGTCTTTGAGTTATAGTCACAACATTAATTGACAAATTTTACCATACTATGTGACTTTGGTCATTTGGTACGCGGATTCAATTATTTCGGATTTATAATTCTATGACTATAATCCCTAGATAATATGAGAAGTAGGATAAATAATACCAAGTTTGATAGGATAAGATAAGACATTCAAGATTAAGTTTAACGATATAAATTTAAATTTATACCATCAAGTAAACATAGTGTAAATCTTAGTACTATATTTTATCCCACCTTATCGTGCATATCAAATGACCCTTAAAGTTAAATAGTTTGTCTTGATATTTGACCAGGTGTAACTAATTTTTCTTACTTTGTTAGTTTGCAATGAGAAATTTTAACTAGTGAGTTGTCATCTAATAAAAATTTCAATCATTTTGCTTATGGAAAATTTGGAAGCTGGTCCTACATGCACATTCTCCTTAAGAATGTCAAATTCCAAAACCCTATGTGGTGGGGGCAACACCCCTAGATTTATTCACCTGTGTGAAAAGTCACAGCCACATTGTTTGTTCATCCTTAATTAACGGTCCATGTCTCATGCTAACATAGTATTTACATTCTACAACAAAATGACCATTTATGTGTTCAAACTTGTACAATTTATCTTAAGAGTTTAATTTATATATATTGACAGCGTTAAATAATGTTAATTGATGTTTTTTTTTGTTTATGCAGAGTGCCATGCAGGAAGCAAGGTGGAATTAGGTTCACAATCAATGGTTTCCGTTACTTCAACTTGGTTTTGGTGACCAATGTTGCGGGTGCAGGTGACATTGTGAAGCTTATGGTTAAGGGTTCGAGGAGTGGCTGGATAACAATGAGTCGTAACTGGGGTCAGAACTGGCAAACGAACTCCGTTTTGGTTGGTCAGGCACTGTCATTCAGGGTTACAGCTAGTGACAGGCGCAAATCCACCTCGTGGAACATCGCGCCTGCTCATTGGCAATTTGGTCAAACTTTTGTTGGAAAGAACTTTAGAGTCTAAATATAGTGTATGAAAGTGATTGTAACACAATATATTTGATTTCGGGTTTTTTCTATTGGCGTTTTAAGCTTTTCTTCTTTTTTTTTTGTATGTGTAGAAGAGCTGAAGCGGCTGCAGAAACATGTAGCCCGCAGCTGTTCAATGAACAATGTAATAGTATCAAAACATTAGTTGTTGATGCATGGGCACGGGGCAGTGTATTTTACTGTACCTTCAGTAATTTTTAGTGATTTACTTTAATTGAAACGTCTGAGTAATTTATGTTTCTGATTTACTTTAATGGCATCTTTTAAGCATAAAGGTAGAAACTTTGATATTACTCAAGTACAGATTTGACACTTTGTTATTTCTATGCAAGTATATCCTGAGACCAAACCTTGGATTCTCTAAAGCAGGGCTTTGGATGCCATTTCTATTGTTGCTTTCATCCTTCAACTTTGTCAAGTCAAGCAACCACGCTTCGCTATATTCTTGAGCCTACATTTAATTTTTCTTTTTTTCTTTTAAATTATGCATCTGGTATCGGAAAATCACCGGTTCAACTAAGTCCGAATCGAGCCAGGTAGAGCTCAAAAAAGGGCAGCCCGGTGCACTAAACTCCCGCTATGCGTGCAGGGGCGGAGCTAGAGTGCCCCGAGCGAGTTCGATCGAGCCCAGTAGCTTTGGTTCGAACCATGTATCTGTCTGAAAAATTCAATGAATATATATAAAATATTAATTTAGAACCCAGTAGCTTAAAATGATTAGAATCCCAGAGTAAGACTGCGTACAATAGACCCTTATGGTCCGGCCCCTTCCCCGACCCCGCGCATCGCGGGAACTAACTGCACCGAGCTGTCCTTTTTTGGGCTCTACCTGACTCGATTCAGACTTAGTTGAACCGGTGATTTTCTGATTCCAGATACCAGGATCACATCTATCTCACCACACTCCTTGGTGGTACATTTAATATTTCAATTTCATATGTTATGACATATTCTGTCATAAAGCTAAAAGATTAGCAGTTCTCACCTTCACACCCATAGAAATAGGCTTCTTGGTCTCAACAAGATGGCTTCTCTAAAACAGATTCAAGGTTAAAAATAAAAAAAAGGTGCAAGAAAGCATCCCGCATTCACGTAAAGGTCGGAGAAGGGCCGCAGCTCAAGGGGCGTGATGTAAGTAGACTTATTCCACGGCTCGAATAGATTCAAGGTATAGTATAATATGTCATCCAAAATGGTAAGAAGATTCTATATGCCATTCATAGCTTGAAATATAAAGGTAGATTGCTTTGATACTAGTACTACTCATGTGCACATTTGCTTTTGCTATTCCTTAGACAACCTTGGATTCTCTTAAGCAGAGGTTTAGCAGTATTAGGAAGAGGAGCCTACTTCAAATAGTTCAATCTCATTTGCCATGACATATAGGTTTACCACAATATAGAAAAGGTAAAACGTTAGCAGTCTGACCTGCACAACCACAAACATACATATGCTTCTGTCTCAGTATATTGGTTTTCAAACAGATTCCAAGTACTAGATAAGGCATAATATGCCATTGACAGTGTTGAACATAACCATGAAATTAACGCTTCTTCACTTTACTGACCTTCAACTTCTGGACAACATATGATATTCCTTCTATGAGAGTAGCTTTCCTTTCTAGTTTGTAATTCCACAACTCTGTTGTTATGCCTCTACTACTTGAACTTTCATTCATCTCCAACAAAGCAGTAGTAACCAATTCATAAACTGCTTCTCCATACTCATGCTTCAACCTATTCAACCTTTCATCTTTATCATCAATTTCCTATCAGTACAGCAGAAATAATAAGGTTATGTTTGGCAACCACAATGTATTGTATTTGTGTTTTTGATAAGTGAGAAACTACAATGTATTTACCTTGGGACCATTTTCAGTTGTTACAGCTTTAAAGGGATGCCAATTGGGATCCCTAAGATGAGCCTCCCAGATTGAGCACAACTCGGCAGCTTTGAAATCTGCATCTTCAACAAACATTCTCTTGGTTATCTCCTGAAATCTTTTAATATCAAGTTCTCCCATTCTCTTGACACCGATTACAGCCCGAGAAGAACGCTGCTTCATTCCCTAAATGCCATGGAAACATGTTTCATTTGTTAAATTTTCAGATAGAACCTCAGCAGAACGAATTCAAATAGTTTACGAGGTTCTTTTATGGAGTGTTATGACCACATAAATCTTCAAGATTTGAAGCCTATTTGCTAAGTTCTTACACGTCGAAGTTATGCATAAATATATAGACTTGAATGTTAAACAGTATAGAATAATGTAGAAACTGATCTCATGGTGCAGATTATAAAAGACTTCAGAGATATTCACAAAATAGCTTAGGCTATTGCAGAATTGCACTTACATCAATCAACTCCTTCCTGGCATCTTGTAACTCAACATTGGCTCGGCGTTCTTTGACAACTAAAGCTTGATTCAAAGCTTCAAGATCTTCTAATTCTTCTTCTTTCTCTTTTAGGCTCTCTTGGATCTCGTCTAATTTTTTCTTCACATCTTGGCCGTCTCCCATATGTCTCATTACTTGCGTAGCCCCTCTGAGGCGTTCTATCTCCAACTCTAGCGCCTGCTTTGAGTCGAGTTTTGTTTGCAACTCCAGGATCTTCTCGCGGAGAGTTTCTTTCTCCTTCTGCAAAGTAAAAATCTCTTGGCTGTCATAGGCTAATTATTACATAAGTTGAGAGTAAAAACACATAATAATGGACATACAAACCTTCTGTTCTTCTGCCAACTTTAAGACACTTTCATCCATCCTCTTTTGCTCCATTTCTGCTCTCTCATTCTAAAACACATAAAAGAAGAATTTTACAGTCAAAGAATTCCTAGAAAAAGAGCACGCCAAGCGAATATCTGATATATTCCTTAATATCAGCAGAGCTTAACTGAGAACAAGGTTAACCTTAGAAGTGCATAAATACTAGATTCTTGTTGCTTCATTTTGGATCAGGATATTTTCAAGGAAGACTAATTCAGATGCATGTAATAAGGAAAATGAGAGTGATGAAAGTTGTTTGAATTGACAGTAAAATCCAGATGAAGTTTCTCAGGTCTATCCACAATCTTAGTTCTACAAATACAACAGTCTATTTCTACAATGTCATATTTTTATACCTCATAGGTAGTAGTCTAATTCCTTCATATGCTTATATCTCCACATAATTTTTTTGCTAACCAGTTAAAGTCAATCAATTAAACAGCAAGTAAGACTTTCTACCATTTCCTTCAAAGAATTAAGCTCTTGTCTTTGATTATCATTGAGGGCCTCCCTTTCCACCAATTCTTTTTCGCGCAACTCAAGTTCTCCGCGTTGTGCTTCCAAATACAATTTATTCTTCTCTCTCTCCTTGATCATCTTTGCTAGTTGATCGCGAGCATTCTTCGCCATCCCTTGTAACTCTGTATAGTCAATAGTAAGTACTTATTGTACGTCAAAAGTGTGAACGAAAAGGCAATGTTAAACTAGCTAATACTATCTGTTAGGAGAAAATATGTGTACCTTCATTATATTCTTGGATCATTTCATCTCTTTGCATCATCACTTTGTTTAGGCACATTGAAGTTTCATTGCATTTGCCCTCTATCTCCTTGAGTCGCCTACTTTTGGCCTTGATTGTGTCAGACAGATTAGAGAGAAGCGCATCATTTTTGCGCTTCTCTTCTGCCTGAACATCTGAGATAGATTTTAGGTCTCCATTTTTTCGCATATAGTCACCAACTACACCTACTGACTTGAAATCATCAGCCTTTGCAACCCAACCATATAACTTATTTCCCCTATTTGCTGAACCTAAATAGTCCAACTTTCCTCTATATTGTGATTCAAAACTCTTGTCCAACTTAATTGCATAAGCAAAACCGTCCCAATTATTACTAAATTCAACCACAGCATACCCTGAATGACCCCTATGGTTCCACAATGGATGTACCCTCACCGGATTAAACCCTTTGTTCATCAAATCATCCCTCAGCCCCGAGCCACTTTTTCCTACGTAAAGCTTACCATCCCACTCAATGGGAAGATTTGCTACAATTCCCATCCATGGAAATACATATTTCTCATCAACATCATTCCCTTCAAGTGCAGGCTGCGATTCAGGACGCATTTTTTGCATACTTACTGGAAAAATAGCGAATAATTATAAGAACAAAGAGAAATATAGCAAAATCCAGTGTATAGATTGCAGATACAGAGCCATACAAGTGAAAATCTAGAGCAGAAAAAGATAAGAGTAAATATAAGAAAAGAGAAACAGAAAATTGTTGGAGAAAAACAACAGTGTTAATTAACATATAGATGAACGAAAATAAGAAAACATAAAGATCTGAACATGAAACCATGTTTAACAGATTATACACTCAATATATAGTGATTGTTGTGAGTAAAAAACAGTGTTAAAATTTGAAAAACAAGCCTAGATTATGAAACTAAACACATATCAATAACAACAACAAAAACCCAAATGTGACCAACGTACAGATTACAGGAAAAACAAAGTAGAAGAAAAGAGGAACAGAGCATGTTTTGCAAAAAAAAAAAAAAAGGGTATTTACATAAACGTTACATCCATAGATGAAGGAAGTAATACGTAAAATTTTTAAAAAATAAAATTCTTAATAACTTATATCCTCTATTTGCTGATGACTTGAAAATATGAAAAAACCAGTGTTTCAGGAAAAAACAGAGTAAGCAGAAGAAAAGAGGAAGAGATCATTTTTTTTTTTAAAAAAAAAAAAAGAAAAAAAGAAGAAGAAGAACAAAACAACACCGGTGTTTACATAAACCCATATAGATGAAGGAAGAAATACGTAAAATAAACAAAAAATAAAATCCTTAATAGGACCGATGTATGTACAGACCAAAAGATGCACAGACATAAACACAAAGCAAAAATGGAGAAATACAATTTAATTTTCTCGGTAACTAAATAAAAATGAAAATTTAGACCTTAAGAACAATTTTTTTTTTTTTTTTTTTTTTCCTTAAAAAAAAAGAGGAAATATAAGAAAAGAGGAACAGAGCATTGTTGGTAAAAATAAGCAAAAAATTGGAGAAAAAAAAATGGAGAAATACAATTTAATTTTCTCGGTAACTAAATAAAAATGAAAATTTAGCCCTTAAGAACAATTTTTTTTTTTTTTTTTCCTTAAAAAAAAAGAGGAAATATAAGAAAAGAGGAACAGAGCATTGTTGGTAAAAATAAGCAAAAAATTGGAGAAAAAAAAATGGAGAAATACAATTTAATTTTCTCGGTAACTAAATAAAAATGAAAATTTAGCCCTTAAGAACAATTTTTTTTTTTTTTTTTTTTTGCCTTAAAAAAACAGAGTAAATATAAGAAAAGAGGAACAGAGCATTGTTGGTAAAAATAAGCAAAAAATTGAAGAAAAAAAAATGGAGAAATACGTAAGCATTGCACATGAAGCAAATGATGAATATAACTTACCAATATTTGTAAAAACTGCGAAAATTAGTCTCCAAAAAAGAGAAGAAAAACACAACGGAAGAGAAGTATGAAGAAAATGAATGAGAGAGTGATACCTTGCTGAACAAGGTACAGTACGTACATCAGCCGATCAGAGTAGTGGAAGAATATATTTTTGCTCAGATTTTTTCTGCTTGCTTGTTTTGGCTTTTTCTCGATATTGGATAGTACTAACTACGTATATCAGCTACTAATTTTATTTGATTTTTTCTTTTTCTTAAATTTTACCGAAGCTGGTGGTGAACTTGATAAATTAAAAATTGAACTCGTTATAGTCTTAAAATTATGAACTCATACAAAATAGTTATTAAATTGTAATTACTGTTTTACATATTTATTTATGTTTCACGTTAAAAATACTGAATTAGGACGAATCCTTTGTCTAACAACTGCATCTGTTACTATGGTGGTAAGGGCCGTATGTAGATACAATATGACAATTTTGTGCAAATAATATCAAGCAATTGTTACAACTCCATTGACTTGTAAGTATGTAGGTTTAGATATGAGACGAGTAAATTTCATCCTTTTTGTTCAAGGGTATGTTAAAAACCATCGTCTTTTCTTTGTTTGTATCACCGAGACACCCGAAGGACCTCATCCGAAGAAACAGAAAATACCAAAAAGATCTTGAGGCCGGGCCTCAGAACACGGGGTCAGAAGTGAATTACGAGTCGGACCGTCATTCACTCGGTGGCTCTGCTACCGATGGATCAAGATATGCTGCCTGCCTATTATGCCAAATGCGCTGCAGGTGGATGTGCCAAAGATGTCCTGGCTCTGAACCGGGTACTTGAAATGCTAAAATGATCGTTTAAGTCTTATAACACAAAAAACATAATTTTACATAACTAACCGAAATGTAAAAGTGGTCGAAAGACGCCATTCTTGGCCGGAAAGATAAGAAAATTCATTTAATCAAACCTATTTTAATTAACATTCACACTTGAAGTTAACAGAAACCGAGAGAGAGAAATCATGTAAGGATACATGTTATATTTTCATTGGTTTAATGTAACCACGCACCGGATGTTAAAAGAAAGAGATTTCTCCCACTTTGCTAGTGTGAAATTTAGAAATGCAAATGCTAGACTGGATCACCATCTGTTTTGCTTCAAAGCCTAGCCTTGCTCTTCACATTCAAAATTAGCACGATATATTATATTACTTTGTAGTTTATCACTTTTTCCTAATTTACATTTAATATTATTATTGGTTTCTTTCTAAATACATCTTACAATTAATTATCCACTATATAAAATATGGCATCGCCATTTCATACTATTTGTAATTTGGTATAACGTTATAAAATAACTAAGAAAGTGTTATTTTGGTTTACCATAGATATCTTAAATTGAAACTTATGTCTCAAAAAAAAATCGTCAGAATAGAAAAAGGATTGTAAAGAGTTGTTAGTGCTGATTTGAGAGTATAACAGTCAAATGTTTATCTTAGAGAAATTAATTTTGAATATTTGGTGTTCATCTTTGGACCTGGAGATCAAGAGGAGTAGGAAGAAGAGGGTGTGTATGCAACCTAAGATCAAACGGGGTAACTTGATCAAGGACAAAGTTCAGGAGTTGGGGGAGAAGTTGTTGGCTACGAGGGACTGGAGGAGTAAGGGGACACGACTAGTATGTGGATCACGGCAACAAATTGCAAAAGGAGTTTTCTTGGTTTGGCAGGGTACTACCGTCGATTCGTAGAAGGTTTCTCATCTATTACTGCACCTACGACTAGATTGACCCAGAAGAGCGTTCCGTTCAGGTGGACCGAGGAGTGTGAGGAGAGCTTTAAAAGCTCAAGATTGATTTGACTACAACCCTAGTGTTGGTGTTGCCTACGGATTCAGGGTCTTACACTATGTACTGTGATGCGTCGCGTGCTGGCCTCGGCGCGGTGTTAATGCATGACGGTGGGGTGATTGCCTACGCGTCTAGACAACTGAAGGTGCATGAGAAGATCTATCATGCTCACGACCTAGAGTTAGCAATTATTGTTCATGCCTTGAAGATTTGGCGGCACTATTTGTACGGTGTCCCTTGTGAGGTCTACACCGACCACCCGAGTCTACAACATCTATTCAAATAGAAGGATCTTAACTTGCAGCAACAGAGATGGTTAGAGTTGCATAAGGGATATGATATCACCATCCTATATCATCTCGGGAAGGCCAATGTGGTGGCCGATGCCTTGAAACGCAAGGCAGAGAGTTTGGTCAGTTTAGCATAACTTTCGTCAATGGAGAGACCATAAGCATTGAATGTCCAGGCCTTTGCTAACCAGTTTGTTAGATTGGATGTTTCAGAGCCGAGTCGAGTTTTGGCTTGAGTGGTTCTCGGTCTTCTCTATATGTTCGTATCAGAGAGCGTCAGTATGACGACCCCCATTTGCTTGTCCTCAAGGACACTGTTCAGCATGGCGATGCCAAAAAGGTCACTATCGGGGATGACAGTGTGTTACGGGTGCATGTCCCAACGTAGATGGGTTGTGTGAGTTGATTCTTCAGGAGGCTTACAGTTCGCGGTACTCCATTCATCCGGGTACCGTTAAGATGTATCGGACCTGAGGCAGCACTATTGGTTGTGGAGGATGAAGAAAGACATAACTGAGTGTGTAGCTCGGTGCCTAAATTGTCAGCAAGTGAAGTATGAGCATCAGCGGCTAGCTGGATTGCTTTAGAGGCTAGAGATTCCAGAGTGGAAATGGGAGCGGGTTACTATGAATTTTGTTGTTGGGCTCCCACAGACTCGGAGGAAGTTCGATGCAGTATGGGTGATTATGGATAGGTTGACCAAGTCGGCTCATTTCATTCCAGTGGTGACTACTTATTCTTTAGAACAGCTGGCTGAGGTCTATATTCGCGAGATCGTCAGACTTTATGACGTGCCGATATCTATCATCTCCGAATGGGGTACGCAATTTACATCGCGATTCAGGAGGGCCATACAACGTGAGTTAGGCACATGGTTTGAGCTGAGTGCATCATTTCACCCTCACACGGACGGACAGTCCGAACGTACTATTTAGATATTGGAGGATATGCTTCGTGCATGTGTGATGGAGTTTTGGGGTTCTTGGGATCAATTCTTGATGCTTGTGGAGTTTTCCTACAACAACAACTACCAGTCGAGCATTCAGATGACTCCATATGAGGCCTTGTATGTGAGGCGATGTCGATCTCTGGCGGGTTGGTTTGAGCCGGGAGAGGCTAGGCTATTGGGCACAGACTTGGTTCAGGATGCTTTGGAAAAGGTTAAATTGATTCAAGATCAGCTTCACACAACCCAATCTAGACAGAAGACTTATGTGGATCAGAGGGTTCGTAACGTTGCATTCATGGTTGAGGAGCGGGTCTTGCTCCATATTTCGCCCATGAAGGGTGTTATGAGGTTTGGGAAGAAGGGCAAGTTGAGCCCTTGGTATATCGGACCTTTTCAGATCCTTGAGAGGATTGGAGAGGTGGCCTACAAGATTGCATTGCCACCTATTCTAGCTACATTTCATCCAGTATTCCATGTTTCTATGCCCTGGAAGTATCACGGTGATCCGTCTGATATGTTAGACTTCAGCTCAGTCCACTTGGACAAGGATTTGTCTTATGTTGAGGAGCTGGTGGCCATTTTGGACAAACATGTCTGAAAGTCGAGGTCGAAGAACATTGCTTCAGTGAAGGTTCAGTGGAGGGGTCAACCAGTAGGGGATGCAACTTGGAAGACCGAGCATGATATACGTAGTCGTTATTCTCATCTTTTCACCATTTCAGGTATGTCTCTATACTCGTTCGAGGACGAACATTTATTTTAAGAGGGAGAGGATGTAACGACCCGGCCGGTCGTTTTGAGTATTTTCGCCCCGATCCCCTAATTATAGCCTTCTCTATGTTTTATTAAGGTTATGTGATTTGCCGAGGGTTTTGGTTTTGGTTGCGGGGTGTGTTTCGGAGTGGAATTGGACATATAGTCCCTAATTTGGAGCTTTAAGTTGAAAGAGTTGATCGTAGTTTGAATTTTGTGCATACAACTCCGAAAGGGAGTTTTGATGGTTCTAATAGCTCCGTATGATGATTTTAGATTTAGGAGCGTGCTCGGACGTCGATTTGGAGATCCGTAGGTCATTTCGGTGTGAGTTGGGGAAAGTTAGAAAATTGAAGATTAGAAAGATGGAAAGTTTGACGGGCAGTCGACTTTATTGATATTGGATTCGGATTTCGATTTCGCAAGTTAGAATAGGTCTATCATGTCATTTATGATTTGTGTGTAAATTTTGAAGCCAATCGCAGTTGTTATGGTATGAATCGACATTAGTTTTGAAATTCGGAAGTTCATATGTTCATTAGGCTTTAATCGATGCGCGATTCATTCTTCTAGTGCTGTTTGATGTGTTTGACGCTTCAAGCATGTTTGTATAACGTTTTCGGACTTTTTGGTATGTTTGGTTGAGGTCTCGAGGGTCTCGGGTGAGTTTCGGGTTGATTGCAGATTGAACTTGGCTTTGTAGAACTGCAGATTTTCTGGTGTCTGGTGCCCTTATACGCGCTCGCGAGAGAGGTCTCACATTTGTGAAGAGTACGTGGGAGGCTTGTGAAGTTTGTTCTACGCTTTCTCGAAGAAGGCCACGTGTTCCCGAAGGGTCAATGTGTTTGTGCATCACGATCGCGGCAGGGAGCCGTGTTTGTGAAGGAGAGAGGAAGGTGGGGGACCTCGTGCATTTGGTCTACGCGTTCGCGAAGCTTGGGATTGTTTGATCATTGCGTTCGCATAACAGGAATTTCGGCAGCAACATTTTTTGTGCTTCGCAAACATGAGTCACTTCCCGCGTTCACGAAGAAAAATACCTGGGCAACATAATTTAAGTTTCAAAACATGAGATTCATCTCATTTGTCATAGTTTGGACCTAGAGATCTCGGTGTGAGGCGATTTTTCAAGAATTTTTCAAGAAAATCATTCGGGTAAGTGATTCTAACCCGGATTGGACTATATTTTATGAATCTATTGCTATTTTCATCATCTAATTAGTGATTTGAGTTGGAAATTTGAGAAAAAATTGTGAAAACTTTCTAGACTAAATTTTGGGGTTTTGAAAGATGTTTTGAGGTCGAATTTGAGTAATTCTTGTATGGTAGGACCTGTTATCGAATGAGTGTTCAGATTTTATAATTTTGGTAGGGTTCTGAGACGCGGGCCTGGGTTGACTTTTTGAGTTAACTGCTTATTTCTTTGCTAAGATCATAACTTTATGATTCTAAATAGTTTTCTGTAGTTTATATTTATTGTATGAAGTTGTTTTGGCTAGATTCGAGCCATTCTGAGTTGGATAATTTAGGGAAAGGTCTACTAGAGGATTGAGTTAGCGTGTTTTAAGGTAAGTGTCTTGACTAACTCTGTGTGGGAGAAATTACCCCTTAGGATTGGTTTTGTTTGTGATAATTGTGATGTGTGAAAGCCGTGTACGCAAGATGACGAGTATGTGCACGGGCTAAATATGGACATTTATCAGTTTTAGCTATGCATATTCCTTTCATGTCTTAATTGAGTTACCTTAATATGTTATAGTCATCATTTCTAGTCTATCTTCACGTGCTTTACTTGTCTTATCTCTTATTTGTTAATTGCCCTATATGTTTAGTTGAAGTTGATGTTGTTCCTATATTCCTTATTCATTATTTAACTGTGAATTCTTCATTTGAAGTTGTTATTCTTGAAATATCTTGTTGATCAAACCGTATTGAGTTATAAAGGCCGTGATTCACATTGAGATAAAGTGTTAAGTTGTAAAATACTATTATGTTGAGTTATTCACTTCCGATTTTTAATGTTGAGACTCTTGTGTATATTGTAGTTGAGCCTTGGGTTGTTTATTGTGAAAACACGGTTATTGTTGGTTTCATTAGCAAGTTGTGATATTGGGCACCTGAGGTGCGATTTGTGATACAATTTGATATTGATACGCATGCGGTGGTACAAGGTTTTGGGATTGAAACACATGCGGTGAGATAAGGTGAGCTTGATGCGCGTGGCTAGTAAGAAAACTACTAGAAGCCATGCGGTGTGATTAGGTGGGCTAAAATGCGGGATGCTATTTCGGAAAAATAAATTTTAAAACTAAATGCAAGGCTCCCACGGTGATATAAGGAAATATTGTGAATTAATCTTGTGATTTGAGACTACGAGGTGGTACCTCGTTAGTGATTCTTATTGGTATTTCTCTATTACTGCACCTGTCTTTGGTCATTTTGTTTCCTTAACATATCATTCCTTGTTCTCTCCATGTTGCATTATTTGCTTTAGCTCCGTGTAGCTAACCTTGATATGTTATTTGTTTTAGTTTTATTGCTATCATTACTGCACTGCCATACATTTTTCTTACTTATTCCAGTACGGCCTTGACCTGACCTCGTCCCTACTATACCGAGGTTAGGCTTGAGACATACTGGGTATCGTTGTGGTTTACTCATGCTACGCTTCTGCACATCTTATTGTGCAGATCCAGGTATCTCCTACCAGCCCAGGCACCAGTGAGTTGAGTTCATACTTGGAGACTTCAAGGTACACCTGCCAGCGTCGCATGCCTCAGAGTCACCCTCTATCTATTTCTATACTACCTTCTGTTATGAGATACAAATGTATATGGATGACTATGATACCGTTGTAGAGCTTGTGACTCGATACCATTAGGTTTTGGAAAATTGTAGATGTTGAGTTGTGGAGTTTTTCTTATTAAAATTGTTGAGTGTTGAGAGTTTATTGAGATTAGGTTCCATCATGACATCATATGGAAGGAAATTGGGCTCGTGACACCGATATTCATTGTTCACTATTATACATTGTATTTAATTCACTTTATTCAATTCGACTATATTGAACAAAAAAAAAAATCACAAAACAGTAATATTCGGATGTGTTAAAAAATATAGACCCTCGAAATACATAAATACAGACGAAAATATAATATATTTATACAAAAATATAATGTATTTGTATAAAATATAATGTATTTATATCATTGTATGTGACTCAATAGCAAAGAAGAGAATAAACTTCATCGTAGATGCCGTTTTTCGGCCTAGAAAAATACTGTATATATTGTACTAAAACAAAAAATAGAGACGAACAAAAATCCGAGTCTCAATCTTCACCAGCAACTTTGCTTCAGATTTCCAAGAGCTCAATTCGTAGCCATGGCTAGATCTGTTCGTCTACTCCCTCTTCGCTTCAGATATATTCTCTTTGCTTCAGAAAGTCCACCATCGCTACAAAAAATGGCTGCTACGACGGTTGCCTTGATTGAAAAGGGAGAGAGATTTGAGGGAGAAGAGAAAGGATTAAAAATCTTGTTGATAGAGAGAGACGGAAGAAAGAGAGAGAATGAACATAACTAGCGTATTTCGCGCCTCAATGGTAAGATATAAAATAAATACATATTATGGTATAAAATAAAAAAGGCAACTATAAGTAATAATATTTCAGTTGGTTTATAATAAATAGGTCTAATAGTTTGCTATAGGAGGTAAAATTTCCTATTATTTTCAAGTTATTGGGCTATCTTACATATACATATTATTTATTAAAAAAAATAATTACCCACAACTAATAAAATTATTTTGCAAAGCAATTATCAAATAACAGTCCTTGCTAAAGGATGTCTCCGTTCCTTAATGAAGAGGAAAAGGTAGAAGAGAGGAAGACATGGTAGAAATTTTATTTCCTCATACTATGCATATTTTTACTTATCGCTAAGATTCAAACTTGTTGAGAGATTGAAATCTTGCACCTTCAATCACTAGAGCAGTTTATTCAACAATCAAGTGCAATTTAATGGGAATTGTAAGAATTCAACAACACAGATAATCAATATAAACGGGAGTAAACGCTACACAATTAAAACTAATGCACATTTTTTCAGATTGATAATCATGAATTTAGCAATGAATTACCAACCAAATTGAATTTACCAGTTGGCAAAGAAATATATCCGAAATTTTGGTGAGATTGTAATCTCGCACTTGCAACCACTAGAGTAGATTATTTGAATTTTATTAGGAAAATCTGTTACTAATTCACAGTTTTTGCATCAAAGAAAAATATCACATTTATTTTCGGAATTCAATTTCGTTTTCTTCATTTAAAACAAACGAAAGAGTTCTAGTGGCAATTGGCATGTAGATTAACTCTTGGTCTGAATTTTCTAATAAAATAAATTTGATTCACCTTCTTCATATAGCCTTCAAATGTGAGTTGTATTTCGGTCAAATTTTTCAGACAAAATCATGATTACCGTCAAATAGGTTGCGACTAGAACTGAACCCCTCAAGATGAACTTGTCTTGAACCTCGCTCTGTTATCACTTGTTAGGACTGAAAAATCAGGTGTTATGGTGGAAGCTAGCAAGGCAAACTGTGAACGGCGATAAATCAGACAGTAAAAGAGAATATACCAAAAGAGACACAAACATTTAACAAGGTTCAGTCGACTGATCTATGTCCAAGGTGGATATGAGCAATCCACTATATAAAAAAGAGTACAAAATATCGAGAGAACAACCTCACGAAGAGGCAAACACAAATGACATACTAACACTTGTCCCGTAAAGTTTTTCCCCTAAACACAACTCTCAAACTCCATATGGCTACATTGTGGATGCTACTGAATGAGAAGGAAGGATCCTCAATTTATAGAACTTCAAACCTTTTCTTACAAGAAAAAGGACTGGCCAAACATGGAAGAGTTATAATTTCCTTCTACAAAAAAGAAAACTCAATTATGACAAATATATTGTCCTTTCCTTCGAGAAATAAGAAAACCAAATATGGTAAGAAAATCAGGACAATCCCAAACAAATATATCATCAAACTAAAAACCATTGCTGATATGTACGAAATATTGTACTGTTTACCCTAAAATTTGGATAACAATTAAACTTATATTGTGGTTTTAAGGATATGTGATTTCACTCAACACTAATTGATAAATATGAAGGTAAATGACAGAATTGAATTATAAATAAATCAAACCAGAGTTCAAATGAAGCTCCAGCCCTCGAGTCGAGATACTCTTGAACTGGTAAGTGCAAGAATAGCAGAAAATAGAACAAACTGATAAACAATAATATAAGTGAGAAAGAAAGAGTTGTATTGCTTTAATCTGTGTGAATGATGATGCTTACAAACAATTAGAACTCCTCATTATATAGTAGAGGAATTCACTTAAGGTATAACTCTAATTACAGGAGGAAATCACATAATTAGCTAATTAACTGCTTCTAATTTGATCCATTCCGAGATTTACGCCATGATCCTCGACCAGTCACGGATATCTCGCTCTTCCGTTACTAAGCTATCTCTGGTATTACTCAGTGTCTGTCTCCCTCGGCTTCGATTGCTACCAATCTCGATCTCGAAAGAGACTTCGATCTCGAACTCGATGCCTCAGCTCCGTGATTTGGCCGAAGCTGACCTTCGATGCAATGTTCCAGTCTCGGTCAAATAGCAAAATCGGGTGGCCCCGATTTCAACCATTTACAGATATTCCCTTGTTTTTTGGAGTATAATGACAAGAAACGAATTGATCCTTCGATTTTTTGACCTCGATAAATTATGATATCATCCCCGTGACATAAGCGATGAAGGTGACTGAAACGTCCCATCGGTACAGTTCCCCAAACCATTAACGAGCATCAGTTAGTGGTTGGCTACTAGTGCTGTTGAATCGTCGCCGTAAATCCATAAATAGGCCTTCTCCTCATTGAATCAAAATTTACTTTCACTTTCATCTAATTTTCTAAGCCTTTACCTCTCTCAAGTTCTTCTCTTCATTAATCTTCAGGTTTCACCGCTAGTCTTCAAACACCAAATCTTACTATCTTCATCTTTCCTCAACTCATAAAATGGCAAAAACATCTAAAACAATTCCACAAAAGGAGAAAGTTTTTTCTTTTTCTTCACGGTCGGCCGGTGACAAAACGCCGGTGGATCTGCTCCTTGAGGAGTGAATTCCCGGCATGTGTGTTATTAAATCCGATTTTAAGACCGAGAAACCTCCCTCGGTCCCTGGTTGGTGCGAGCATGTGTCGAGGTATATTTACTCGATAACTGTGGGGTATCTCGAGCATATCAAGAGAGATTGCAACTGGGGGGATAAAGTGGTGGTGATACCATTCCCTGAAGAGATCATTGCTACCCACGTGGAAGGGTACCTCAGTGTTTGCACTTACCCTTTCGTGTTGGCCCCCCTCGACCCTGTTATCATTGACTTCTGCCGCCAATACCATGTGACCTTAGGTCATATTCACCCTTCATTTTGGCGCATAGTCATTATGCTCCGATTCTTCACGACCAAATCCGAGGGTATGCTATTCACCCTCGATCACCTCATCAGGTTGTACAACCCTCGTATCTTTCTAGGGTTGATTAAACTGCAACGTCGGGTAAACCAAGGAATTTTTCTTGACCATCAACGAAGACAAAGATCAGGGATGTATGGGTATATTTGTTCGATTGAGGACCTCCGATCTCATCCCGACGGAGAAGATTCCATTCCTGAGAAATGGAACACGAAGCGTAAGTGCCACTTCACTTGTTAATTCCATTCTTTGTTCTGTTCTTCTGCTTTATCTAATGCCTTTCATTATGCAGCGGTTGCTTGGATGCCTTGTGCGAACCCCCGATATCAAGAGCTGGGTCCGAAAATTATCCTCGACCTCCACATACTCTGAGCTTTGTTGGCACGATTTGGAAAAAGGCCGATGGGAGGCAAAGAACCATGGTAAGATTCCTCTTTTACATATCCGATGAATTGGTAATATCTGTTTATACTTATTTAATTTCCTTGTGTTCACGCCTGAGCAAGGATGCGTCCATGAGGCCTCCGTCTGGTGAGGAGGAGCCTTCGGCTCCGGTTTCAAAACCCGCGAAGGACAATAAAAGAAAAAGGGCCTCGACTTCCGAAGTCCCAAAGACCAAAAAGAAGAAGAGCTCGATTAGAAAATCGAGAATAGATACTGCTGGCCTTCGTCCCCATGTAGTTCAGGAGCTAAGGGAGGAATAATAATAAGAAGAAGATGAAAATGGTGGCTCGGTGCTAGTGAACAGAGCAAAAAAAAAAAATCGAGGCCTTCAAGGCCGCTGAATCGGGCAGTTGGCGAGACCCCGCCTCGTGCTGAGGAGGCCTCTGAGAAGGATTCGAGCAAGGTCCCCGAATCGTCCGAGATCGAAGCTGGTTCTCATCAAATGGTGAGTATATATGAGGGGGTGGTCCCGAGACCCCTCTAGTTGAAAAGAGCGCCCCAAGCGACTCACTTGGGAAAATGACAACAGGTCACTCACCATCCCTTCCTTCCTTTTCCGAAGAGGCGATACGTGATGCTCAATCTTTGAGTACCAACGAAGTAGGAAGAGTCCCCAGTGGGGAGGATCACTTCCGGGATTGCTTTACTGGGGTCGAGGATGCCTCTGACCTGAACGACGCATCCACCCTCTTCGAAGAGGCCCAACGACTTCTGAGCCAGGTAGATTTTAGTTCTTTTGTTGATGTATCATTCTTTTGTTTTTTTTGTCTAGCTTCCTTCCTTTTCTATACCGATTTTTTCCAAGTCCCAAGACGAGTTGAGCCAGCGTGAGGCCGATCTCCAGAGGCTTTCAGAGGAGAGGAATGCCTTCAAACTCCACTGTGGGCAAAAGGATGAGGAGATAAAAGACCTCTAGGCCGAACTGGCTAAGGATCACGAGGATCAGACCGACTTGATCAAGCAGGTAATGATACTCCTAAAAGTTCACGGACTTGATTCAGGAATGGAGGATAATGTTTCAATATCATAGCTGCAGAAAAATATCGAGAGGTTCAAGCTGTTCCGAAAAGAGGTCGACCAAGTGAAAGGGGAGTCCAACGGGTGGAAGTAAGGCATGGACCACCTTGCTGCTGAGAAAGCAGTTGCCCTGGCCCGGTAGGCGTCAGTCGAAGCCGAACTTCAAAGTATGAGGGAAAAGTGCTCACCTCAGGAAAGAATATAGAAGAGCTCGAGGTTTGGTTGGCTTCCGAACTTGCAAAGGCTCAAGCTGAAGCCGAAAAAGCAAAAGCCGAGGCCGGCAAAATGGTGGCTATTTATAGGGCCGATGCCGAAGCTGCTCAAGCTCAAGTGCGAGAGGCTGCTGCTACTGCTCAAATACGAGTACATTAGATTGCCGAGCTTGCAAAATGCCAATCTTGGAGGGAAACCCTCGAAAGGATCCACTCCCGAGGCTTCGAGAAGATATAGCAAAGGAAAAAGAGCATGAAGCCGATGCTAGGTTGTTGGCCTCTTCTGATGATGACGACGATGATGATGGAAGCAAGAGTGGGTCCAAAGATGGCGATGAGGACGAGGAAGAAGCTGCCCTCGAGGAAAGAGCTGCCCACGAAAATATCTAGGAGTCTTTGTAATTTTTCTTTCTTTTTGTGTAGGACCCTGGTTGGTCCTTTGAAAATACCTTCTCTCATATATAAAATTATTCCTTTTTCGAATTTTATCTCAATTTTCTGAATTGTGAAAATTTCAATTTGCTTTGCGCCTTGTAAAATTTTTGATATACTTCACGCCTTGTGAAAAATATGTTTTTGACTTTGAATCTTAGGCAACTTGGTTGATACTAATATAGCCTTTGTAGTCGAGTGGGAACTCGCTTGAACCCGAAGTAGGAAGACCCTTAGGTTTTAGTTGAGTGAGGATGAATTCTCGAACTCAAAAAATATGATAGCCCTTAGGCTCTCGAATAGGGCCGATATGGCTTCATAAGAGCGGATTTTTCCCTTTTCGGCTTAAAAATTTAATCGTGTAAAAAATTTGTTATGACTTAGCACAATTTCATTCAGTACTAAAATATTTGAAGGTTCGAACAGTTCGATACCCCTTAAGGTTTTTCGAGGGATGACATTGTCCAGGCCCTTTGGTTATTTTTCCGTGGGTAGCCTTTTCAACTGGTTTATAAAAAAATTCAAAGGCCTGTTTTTATTGCGAAATTCGGATGTCTCCGAGCCGTAGCCTTGAGATCTGCCTCTTGGGCTTATTTTTCCAATTATACTTCGAACTTGTTTGAAGTGTTAGTCCCCTAGTGGGATGGCCTTGGTCGAGGATTGCCTTTTTAAGGTCTTAAGGTCTTGAAGTTTAGTAATTCAAACATATCAATTTTTGGAAGGCAGTCCCCGAGTACGGGGTTAATTGTTCGAGCTTTATGTGCGATCGACCCTTGAGCTAGTTTCCGCAATAAATCATAAGTATGAAATCATAGAATATAAATTTCACTAAAGGCATGGAACATCTGCTAAGAAAAAAAATTCTTCTTTCAATATATTATACATGCGTACATGTTTTGCCACTAGTGCTCGAGTAATCTACATGGACACGGTTCATTCGACCGTTTGGCCCTTTACAAAATTCACCTATCGAGACCCTGTTGATATGAAGTATTTTCCTTGAAAATATAACATCCAAAGGTGATGCCCCCCTGTATTCTAAGTTGATTATAAAGAAGACTCGGATACTATTGAATTGCTCTAAGTTAATACGAACAATGGTTGCCTCGTTATAAACCTTGCCGGAAAAACCCATTTGGGGTAAAAACCAGTCGAAGGGAAAAAGAGTGCAACACGTGATTTCATACCTAAGGACTTCATGTTTGGAGAATATTTCAATGCCTCCGGTCGAACACCTGCAACAAGTTAGTATAAAATATAAACGATAAAGAAGAAGGTCATACCTTAACAATAATATCATTTGATTTTGCAGTTGCTCGTCGTTCATCGTGCCAAGCTTGTAGAATCCCTTTCTGATGATGTCGAGGACCTGATACGGTCCTTCCCAATTTGGGCGGAGTTTTCCTTCATTTGGGTCTCGAGTGTTGAGGGTACTTTTCTCAGAACTAAGTCCCTGATTCTAAAATGGCGAAGGTTGGACCTTCGATTGTAATACCTTTTGATCCGTTGCTTTTGTGCATCCATTTGGACGAGGGCGGCTTCCCATTTTTCATCTAGTAATTCGAGGCTCGTATTCATAGCCTCGTGATTTGAATCTTCCGTTGTGTATCGAAACCTGATGCTAGGTTCCCCGACTTCAACCGGATCAGAGCTTCGACACCATATACTAAGGAGAATGGTGTTGCCCCCGTGCTAGATTTTGACATTGTTCTATACGCCCAAAGGACTTCGGGCATAATTTCTCTCCATTTTCCCTTGGCGTCGTTTGATCTTTTCTTTAGATTCTGAATGATTGTCTTGTTTGTCAATTCGTCCTGTCCGTTCCCTCTAGGATGATACGATGTCGATAAGATCCTTTTTATTTTGTGATCTTCGAGTAACTTTGTTATTTTGCTGCCGATGAACTGTTTTCCATTGTCGCATACGATTTCTGCAGGTATCCCGAATCGGCATATGATGTGGTCCCAGATGAAGTCTATAACTTCTTTTTCTCTGACTTTCTCGAAGGCATGTGCTTCAACCCATTTAGAGAAATAGTCAGTCATAAATAGAATAAATTTAGCTTTACCTGGAGTCGATGGCAGGGGCCGACGATGTCCATTCCCCATTTCATGAATGGCCATGGGGATAAGACTGAATGGAGTTGCTCTCCGGGCTGATGGATCATCGGCGCATGTCTTTGGCACTTGTCGCATTTTTGAACGAATTCCTTAGTGTCTTTTTCCATATTGTCCCAATAATATCCCGCTCTGACGACTTTACGAACCAGTGATTCGGCACCTGAATGGTTTTCATAAGTGCCCTTGTGAATCTCTCATAGGATGTAGTCGGTGTCTCCTGGTCCCAAACACACTGCCAACGGTCCATCGAACATCCTCATGTATAAAGTTACATCTTCGGCCAGAGTGAATCGTGCATCTTTCCTTCATAGAGTCCTTGATTCCTTAGGGTCCGACGGGAGTTTCTCATTTTTCAAATACCCAATGTATTTATTCCTCCAATCCCAGGTTAGGATTGTGGAGTTTATTTCGGCATAGCCTTCTTCGATCACTGACTTCGAATGTTGCACGACAGTCCCCGAATTTGTAAGGGAATCAACCTTACTGTTTTTTTTCTCGAGGTACATGCTGTAAGGTCCATTCTTTAAACCGATGTAATTTTACTTGCAATTTATCCAAGTAGCTCTGCATTCGATCCTCTCGAAACTCGAAGGTTCTGTTGACTTGGTTTACCACCAGTAGGGAGTAACATTTATCCTCGATGACCTGCAATCATAGCCTCATACTTGGCCTCATTGTTAGTCAACTTAGAAGTTTTGATAGATTGCTTAATTGTATTTCTTGTGTGCGGCTTCAAAATGATGCCTAGACCAGACCCCCTCACATTCGAAGCGCTGTTTGTGAAAAGGGTCCACACCCCTGATGATGTACCCGATTTTAACAAAAGTTCCTTTTTGACCTCGGGTTCGAGGGTTGGCGTGAAGTCGGCCACGAAGTCTGCTAAGATTTGAGAATTGATGGCCGTTCGAGGTTGATACTCGATATCATACCCACTGAGTTCGACGAATCATTTTGCCAATCAGCCCGATAGTTCGGGCTTATGCAAAACATTATGAAGAGGATAAGTGGTGATCACACATATTGGGTGACACTGAAAATACAGTTTTAGTTTCCTAGAGGCTCTTATTAGAGCAAACACCATTTTTTCTAAGTGCGGGTACCGGGTCTCGGCCTCGCCTAAAGTTCTATTAACATAATAAACGGGAAATTGCGTACCTTGATCTTCTCGAACAAGGACATCACTTACTGCGACTTCCGTGACTGCTAAGTATAAGCAGAGTTGTTCGTCTACTTTCAGAGTATGAAGAAACGGTGGACTCGAGAGATATCATTTAAATTATTCCAACGCCTGTTAGCATTCCGGGGCCCAAGAAAAATTGTTCTTTCTTTTGAGCAGTGAGAAGAACCTGTGGCTTCGATCTGAAGACCTCGAAACGAATCGGCCTAAGACAACTATTCGTCCTGTCAATATTTGTATGGCCTTAATGCTGTCCACGACTCTGATGTCTTCGATTGCCTTGATTTTATCGAGGTTGATTTTGATTCCCCGATTAGACACCATAAAGACGAGGAACTTGCCCGAACCGACCCCGAAAGCACATTTCTCGGGGTTGAGCTTCATGTTGTATTTTCTCAATATGTTGAAGGTTTCCTACAAATGTGTTAAATGGTCCTCTGCGCATAGGGACTTAACTAGCATATCTTCAATATATGCTTTCATTGATTTACCTGTTTGCTCTTCGAACATTTTGTTCACTAGGCGTTGGTAAGTAGCACCAACATTTTTAGTCCAAAAGGAATTACGTTATAAAAATATGTGCCATATTTAGTGATGAATGAAGTCTTTTCCTGATCCTCCGGGTTCATTTGAATTTGATTGTACCTGGAGTAGGCATCGAGAAAATTAAGGATCACGTGGCCGACCGTGTCATCGATCATGCGATAAATATATGACAGAGGAAAAGAGTCTTTGGAACATTCTTTGTTTAAATATTTATAATCTACGCACATCCTAAGTTTGTTCCCCTTTTTAGGGACTACAACTACGTTTGCTAACCATACAAGATATTTTACTTCCCAAATGGATCCTATTTTGAGAAATGGTTACCTCATCCTTGACTCATGCATGCTTTACCGCAGACTGGGGCCTTTTCTTTTGTTTTACCGGTCTGAACTTCGGGTCCAACTCAACCGATGTGTTGTTATCTCTGGTGGGATTCCTGTTATATCTAAGTGGGACCAAACAAAACAATTCGTATTATCAATAAGAAATTTAATGAGTTTTTTCCTGAGTTCGGGGGTTAACCCTGTACCCAGGTATACCTTTCGCTCGGAAAGGAACTCGATCAATATAACATGTTCCAGCTCTTCGACTGTTGATTTGGTGGCGTCGGAATCTTCGGAAAAAATGAAGGATCGAGGGATCCAGTAATCGTCATCCTCTTCTTCCATTCTGTGCTTTTCTGACTGAGTCGACGGTGGTGGTTGTGGTTTCTATTTGGCCTCCTGTTTCACTTTGACCTCTATTCCCTTTGTTGTTGAAAGCACCGATATCGATATTACCTCGTCGATCGTGAATATTTATTTTGCAGCATGTTGTTCCCCATATACCGTTTTCAGTCCATTCGACTTTGGGAATTTCAATATTTGGTGGAGAGTCGAAGGGACTGCCCTCACGTTGTGAATCCAGGGCCTTCCGAGTAGGGCGTTGTGCCATATGTCGCCCTCGATTACATGTAACTTGGTTTCTTGTATAGTCCCAGCTACATTTACTGGTAAAATGGTTTCACCTTTAGTTGTTTCGCTGGCCATGTTGAAACCATTCAGGACCCGAGCTGCAGGTATGATTTGATCTTGTAGGCCAAGCTTCTCTACAACCCTCAATCAATCCCTGGATCAATTAACACACACTTAACCTGAATTTTATTCATAAGGATAGAAATTACCATAGCATCATTGTGTGGTTGAGAGATTCCTTCTGCTTCCTCGTCGTTGAATGATACGGTGCCTTCTGACACATAATCTTGGGTCCGTCTTTCCCTTGTAATAGATACTTTGGTGCGTTTGAACACGGGACCTTGTGGAATATCGACCCCACCGACGTTCATATGGATCACATGTTGTGGCTCTTCTTGTTCATTTTTCCGTTGGTGTCCCTTTCTTTGAAATGGTTTTTGGATAAATCGCTTAAGAACTCTCGAAGGTGGACCTCGTCGAATAGACATGCTACCTCCTCCCTCATTTGTCTGTAATCTTCAGTTCTGTGGCTATGCGTGCCGTGATACTTGCACATTAGATTGGGGTTTCTCTGAGAAGGATCAGTTTGTATGGGTCTAGGCTACCTAGTATCTTTGATTCTCCCAATTGCCAACACAATACCTGATTGTCTATATTGAAGTTATACTCCGATAATCGTGGTGCCTCTATGGGATAGGCATGCTTATAGAAACCACTTTTGCTCATGGGTCCCCGAGAACTCTGTCCTCGATCGCCCTTTCGATCATTTCGTATGGGATTGCGTCCGGGGCTGTCTTTTCTGCTATATGCATTGTATGGCTGATATTGGTCTCGATTCGACGGAGGTTACCTATCGATATCCCTCCAGTTTCTGCCTACAGTCCTGTCCGGATATACAAAACCGGAAGGGGTTACCATTTGGTCATCCTCGTCTCTAATCTTCGACTGGTACCGATTATGTACATCCGCCCAGGTTACAATAGGATATTCAATTAGATTCTGTTTCAGTTGACGTGATGCTATCGAACTATGTTCGTTCAACCCCTGAGTAAAGTCTTGAACAGCCCAATCGTCTGTGACCGGTGGTAATTCCATGCGTTCCATTTGGAACCGAGACATGAACTCTCTCAGCATTTCATTATCCTTTTGTTTCAGTTTGAAAAGGTCCGATTTCCTCGTCCCAACCTTTATTGCGCCGACATGTGCCTTTACGAAAGAATATGCAAGCATGGCGAATGAGTCGATGGAATTTGGCAGTAGATTGTGGTACCCGATCATTGCTCCCTTTGATAGAGTTTCTCATATTCAAAATCATTTCCTTTGATGCGCATGTATATGAGGTGACATGCTCGTTGGGATCGATGGTCCCATTTTACTTATGGATTTTCGGCATACGGAATTTCTTTGGAATGGGTTTCGTAGCCGCACTTAGGGGGAAACTTCTTTGAGTCCATTCCTTTTAAAATCGGTGGTGCCCCCGGTATTTGGTCAACCCGGGAGTTGTACGTTTCTACTTTCTTATCATTTGCCTCAACTTTCTTTTCTCCTGATTCAATTCTTTTGGTGAGCTCCTCGAGTATTTTCAAAACGGCAGGGTCAGCCTCCGATTCATTGGCATTTGTCCTTTCTAGAACTGGTTTGGTTCGGCGGGCGACTTCCGGTTCGACCACACTCGGCATTTGATGTTGATTTTGTAGCTGTGTAATAGTGTCTTGTTGAGCCTGTAACATCTTGAATATTATTTGGAGGCTGACTCCTCCATCTCCTCTGCCCTGCATACCTCGACCACTAGATCGACCTTCTCTGCGTATGCTCGCTTCGGGATCTGCGCCCAGATTTGCATTTAAGGCGATATGCGAACCGACGTCGACTGGCTTGGCAATTGTCATTTTCCCTGTGAAATCCGCGACCATTGTCATCATGTGTGAGAGCTGTTTGTGAGTTTGACATGTTTTATCCTGAAAACAAAAATACTTACAAGAATAAGTGTAAAATAATGTGTGTTATCGGAATTAGTATTGAATAATCACTATTATCATTAGCCTCAGGGTGAGCGCCAAACTGTTTATCCTAAAAATTGGATAATAATTAAACTTATATTGTGGTTTTAAAGATATGTGATTTCACTCAATACTAATTGATAAATATGAAGGTAAATAACAGAATTGAATTATAAATAAATCAAACCAGGTTTCCAATGAAGCTCCAGCCCTCGAGTCGAGATACTCTCGAACTGATAAGTGCAAGAACAGTAGAAAATGGAACAAACTAATGAACAATAATGTAAGTGAGAAAGAAAGAGTTGTATTGATTTAATCTATGTGAATGATGATGCTTACAAACGATTATAACTCCTGTTTATATAGTAGAGGAATTCTACTTAAGGTATAACTCTAATTACAAAAGGAAATCACATAATTAGCTAATTAACTGCTTCTGATTTGATCCGTTCCGAGATTTATGCCATGATCCTCGACCAATCACAAATATATCGCTCTTCCCTTAATAAGCTATCTCCGGTATTACTCGGTGTTTGTCTCCCTTGGTTTCGATTGCTACCAACCTCGATTTCGAAAGAGACTTCGATCTCGAACTCGATGCCTCAGCTCCGTGAAGTTGACCTTCGATGCAACGTTCTAGTCTCGATCAAATAGCAGAATCGGGTGGCCTGATTTCAACTGTATACATTTTCTATTGCCCATATTTCATCAGCAATCGACCCATCATATTATGGGTGTGTTTGGTATAACGGAAAATATTTTTCAACAAAATGTTTTCTTTGAAAACAAGTAATAATCTTATTCATTTTCCAGTTTTTGGTACGCAAATTAAGAAAAATGACTTCTCAAGAGCATTCATAAATAATTTAGATATAATAAACATGAAGCCATAAACTTTCGAACCAACAACCTTCCGAATCCACAAATTTCATGAACTGCCGAACCGCTAAACTTTCGAAACCGCGAAATTTCGAACCTGTAAACTTTATAATTTCTAAACTCGTAAACTTCCAAACACATAACTTTGGAACTTGTAAAATTTTGAACCTTTAACCCGAAAATAAAAAAAATTAAAACTGAAAATATCTTAAAAATTTTTTTGGGAGAGGGCGGAGGGGGGAGGGGCAGAAAAATGAAAAAAAAAAAATAGAAATTTGAAATTACAAAAAAAATAAAGTAAAAAAAAAAATTTGTGCGGGGTGGAAGGGCAGTGAGGTGGGGGTGGGTGGGTGGTGCAGAAAAACGAAAAAACAGAAATTTGAAATTGCAAAAAAAAAAAAGGTAAAAAAAATAATTTTTTTTGTGAGGTGGGTGTTGTAGTGTGACTTGTAACGGAAAAATTGAAATTTAAAAAAAAGAAGAAGTCATTTTAGAGAGGTGGTGGGTGGGTTAGTGAGGATAAGGAAGGTTGAGAAGGAATTTTACATAGGATTTTTAGTGGTTCACAGTCAGCATCTCCAGATAATGTGAAGGGTGCCAACAAGAGTTACAAACAGAAGGAATTGAGAATTTATCGAGAACTAAGCACATTACACTAGCTGGTCTGGTTGAAACTAGAGTTAAAGTGAGTAAATCAAATAGCAACTAATAATGTGGCTCCAGATTGGGGATTCCAGAACAATTACCAAATAGCTAGAAATGACATGATTTGGCTACTTTAGGATACTAACAGGTACATAGTAGAAAAGGTGAGAGAAGAATCTCAACTATTACATTACTTGGTTAGAAGAAGAGCAGATGCATTTGTATGTGTCTTATCTGTTATCTATGGTTTTAATACAAGTGAACAAAGTAGAAATATATGGTTGGTAGAGCAAGAGATGACCTAATGGCAATCCAAGAACAATTTAACTGTAACTTGTCTGATAAATTGATGGAACAAGACAGTTTTTTTTAGAATCTGGAGTCGTAGTCCATGGTAGAGGAAAGTATTATAAAATAAAATTCAACTGAAGTCAAATAGTGATACAACTAAAAACCATCGCAAAATCTGGTACCATCGAGTACATGAGCTTTATAGAATAAGTAAATACAATAGTCCGAACAAAAGTACAATACTGTCTGAAGGACTAAACAATAATAGCATAATAAAAAGTGGGGACTTCAAGGCGGGAGTTTTAGTATCATCCTAGATGCTCAAAAATGGCTATTACATACTTTTTGTATATGACTTATTGCAATTTATTAGAGGTGATATACTTTCTGTGTATGCAATGTCTCACTGCTTCATTCAGTTCTCTGAAGCTTCAGGATTAAAAGGCTAATTTAGGTAAGAAATCAATATACTTTGGTGGAGTGTCACAGGAAGACAAGGAAAAAAAATTCTGCAAGAACACTACTAAAAATCGGGAAAAAAACGACCACGAAAAGCGACCAATTTTGGTCGCTAAACAGTGCAAAAGCGACCAAAAGACATCCAAAATGGTTTGGTCGCTTTTTCGTTGGTCCCTTTAATTTAGGGACCAAAGTTGGTCGCTAATTGGTATCTAAGTTAAAAGGACCAAATATTCCGGTATAAAAAAAAGCGACCAACTTTGGTCAAACCATTATAAAGACAACAACTTCAGCATACGGGGCTGAAGTTCCCCAGTTTACAAAGACAAAATATTTTATTTTTCTTTTTGATTATTACAACTAAAATTATTATAAAAAAATTGTTAGAAACTTTAAATAATTATTTTATTTAACTAAAATTATTATAAATAATTATTCGCTAGGTAATTAATTTTAATAGATTATAATGGCATCTATGTAAAGTAATTTTTTAAGTTATATTTAAGCATATGACTAATTTAATACGCATACATAAATTATATTTTATAAAATATTTAAAATAATAACATAATTATTAAACGTTAGAACTGGGTCCAAGATTAACGACCAAAATTGGTCTCTATCTGCTTCCTCTTTCTTAAGCGACCAACTTTGGTCTATAATTTTAAAGTATATTTATTTATATTTTATAATTTTTTAAAAATAATAATATAATTATTAAAATTTATATCTGGGTTTCAGATTAGCGACCAAAGTTGGTCTCTATTTGCTTCCCCTTTCATAAGAGACCAACTTTGATCGCTAATTTTAAATTTTCTTTATTTTAATTTTTATAATTTTTTAAAATAATAATATAATTATTAAAAATTTTATAATTGGGTCCCACTTTAGCGACCAAAGTTGGTCGTTAATTTTAAAATTTCTTTGACCAAGCAAGTCTGACCAGTCCGGTCAACATTTTGACCACATTATCGACCAAAAAGCGACCAACCTTGATCGCTAATTTATTTACAATTATTTTTTAATAATTTTATCCAATTTAGCGACCAANTCTGCGCCCAGATTTGCATTTAAGGCGATATGCGAACCGACGTCGACTGGCTTGGCAATTGTCATTTTCCCTGTGAAATCCGCGACCATTGTCATCATGTGTGAGAGCTGTTTGTGAGTTTGACATGTTTTATCCTGAAAACAAAAATACTTACAAGAATAAGTGTAAAATAATGTGTGTTATCGGAATTAGTATTGAATAATCACTATTATCATTAGCCTCAGGGTGAGCGCCAAACTGTTTATCCTAAAAATTGGATAATAATTAAACTTATATTGTGGTTTTAAAGATATGTGATTTCACTCAATACTAATTGATAAATATGAAGGTTAATAACAGAATTGAATTATAAATAAATCAAACCAGGTTTCCAATGAAGCTCCAGCCCTCGAGTCGAGATACTCTCGAACTGATAAGTGCAAGAACAGTAGAAAATGGAACAAACTAATGAACAATAATGTAAGTGAGAAAGAAAGAGTTGTATTGATTTAATCTATGTGAATGATGATGCTTACAAACGATTATAACTCCTGTTTATATAGTAGAGGAATTCTACTTAAGGTATAACTCTAATTACAAAAGGAAATCACATAATTAGCTAATTAACTGCTTCTGATTTGATCCGTTCCGAGATTTATGCCATGATCCTCGACCAATCACAAATATATCGCTCTTCCCTTAATAAGCTATCTCCGGTATTACTCGGTGTTTGTCTCCCTTGGTTTCGATTGCTACCAACCTCGATTTCGAAAGAGACTTCGATCTCGAACTCGATGCCTCAGCTCCGTGAAGTTGACCTTCGATGCAACGTTCTAGTCTCGATCAAATAGCAGAATCGGGTGGCCTGATTTCAACTGTATACATTTTCTATTGCCCATATTTCATCAGCAATCGACCCATCATATTATGGGTGTGTTTGGTATAACGGAAAATATTTTTCAACAAAATGTTTTCTTTGAAAACAAGTAATAATCTTATTCATTTTCCAGTTTTTGGTACGCAAATTAAGAAAAATGACTTCTCAAGAGCATTCATAAATAATTTAGATATAATAAACATGAAGCCATAAACTTTCGAACCAACAACCTTCCGAATCCACAAATTTCATGAACTGCCGAACCGCTAAACTTTCGAAACCGCGAAATTTCGAACCTGTAAACTTTATAATTTCTAAACTCGTAAACTTCCAAACACATAACTTTGGAACTTGTAAAATTTTGAACCTTTAACCCGAAAATAAAAAAAATTAAAACTGAAAATATCTTAAAAATTTTTTTGGGAGAGGGCGGAGGGGGGAGGGGCAGAAAAATGAAAAAAAAAAAATAGAAATTTGAAATTACAAAAAAAATAAAGTAAAAAAAAAAATTTGTGCGGGGTGGAAGGGCAGTGAGGTGGGGGTGGGTGGGTGGTGCAGAAAAACGAAAAAACAGAAATTTGAAATTGCAAAAAAAAAAANATACAATAGTCCGAACAAAAGTACAATACTGTCTGAAGGACTAAACAATAATAGCATAATAAAAAGTGGGGACTTCAAGGCGGGAGTTTTAGTATCATCCTAGATGCTCAAAAATGGCTATTACATACTTTTTGTATATGACTTATTGCAATTTATTAGAGGTGATATACTTTCTGTGTATGCAATGTCTCACTGCTTCATTCAGTTCTCTGAAGCTTCAGGATTAAAAGGCTAATTTAGGTAAGAAATCAATATACTTTGGTGGAGTGTCACAGGAAGACAAGGAAAAAAAATTCTGCAAGAACACTACTAAAAATCGGGAAAAAAACGACCACGAAAAGCGACCAATTTTGGTCGCTAAACAGTGCAAAAGCGACCAAAAGACATCCAAAATGGTTTGGTCGCTTTTTCGTTGGTCCCTTTAATTTAGGGACCAAAGTTGGTCGCTAATTGGTATCTAAGTTAAAAGGACCAAATATTCCGGTATAAAAAAAAGCGACCAACTTTGGTCAAACCATTATAAAGACAACAACTTCAGCATACGGGGCTGAAGTTCCCCAGTTTACAAAGACAAAATATTTTATTTTTCTTTTTGATTATTACAACTAAAATTATTATAAAAAAATTGTTAGAAACTTTAAATAATTATTTTATTTAACTAAAATTATTATAAATAATTATTCGCTAGGTAATTAATTTTAATAGATTATAATGGCATCTATGTAAAGTAATTTTTTAAGTTATATTTAAGCATATGACTAATTTAATACGCATACATAAATTATATTTTATAAAATATTTAAAATAATAACATAATTATTAAACGTTAGAACTGGGTCCAAGATTAACGACCAAAATTGGTCTCTATCTGCTTCCTCTTTCTTAAGCGACCAACTTTGGTCTATAATTTTAAAGTATATTTATTTATATTTTATAATTTTTTAAAAATAATAATATAATTATTAAAATTTATATCTGGGTTTCAGATTAGCGACCAAAGTTGGTCTCTATTTGCTTCCCCTTTCATAAGAGACCAACTTTGATCGCTAATTTTAAATTTTCTTTATTTTAATTTTTATAATTTTTTAAAATAATAATATAATTATTAAAAATTTTATAATTGGGTCCCACTTTAGCGACCAAAGTTGGTCGTTAATTTTAAAATTTCTTTGACCAAGCAAGTCTGACCAGTCCGGTCAACATTTTGACCACATTATCGACCAAAAAGCGACCAACCTTGATCGCTAATTTATTTACAATTATTTTTTAATAATTTTATCCAATTTAGCGACCAATTTTGGTCGCTTTTTTTGATATACTAGGCGTGAGTACTTAGTGTACATTCATTCTTTTTAAATTATTACATATATTGCAACCACATGCCTTGTTCTTGAAATAGAATCCTTAATAGCAACTTCATTCTAATTAAAAAGCCCATAACTTGGTCCATCAAGTAATAAGAGAAAGAACACGAGAATGTAATGAGAAATTAGTTCCACACTTTCTGACCTAAAACATTCATTTTCATCTTAGCTGGTCTTGGAATTTAAAATCCAATGCCTGTTGTAGAGTGACTTCCACCTCTCCCTGGTATATCCTACAGACATAATGATAGAAAATGGTATCCAAAAATATTAAATCCTTTGTGTGCGTGTGTATGAGTATATATGAATAGTAAATATATTATATGTTTAGAACTATGAGAGTTTCCTTTTCCATATTTGTTAGGACTAGCTTTCCATATTTGGTAGGCCTAAGATTTACTGTTTGACTTGTATATATAGTCTTGTTAATCAGTTCAAGAAGACAAGTCTTTCTCTTCCACACTTAGCTATTGTGTGCTCGCGTATTTGTCATGGTATCAGATCTAAGGCTGAACCAAATCATAAGGAACTCGGAGCGACGTACCAATGGCAGAGGACAATAGTAAAGACATTTCCTCTACTGTTGGGAGCGGTGGCGGTGGCAGTGATGAAACAAACAAACGAAAGACCATATCTCCGTATGATATAACATCTAATGACAATCCTGGGAATTTGATAACACAGGTAGCTCTAAAAACAGAAACTATGCTGAATGGGCAAGGTCCATGAGGGTGAGGAAGAAGTTCAGATTTATTGACGGAACAATCAGAAGACCGGATGAGAAGTCTCAAGATCTTGAAGATTGGTGGACCATCAAATCGTTGTTGGTTACTTGAATTCGGAATGCTATTGGGCCTACTTTGCGTTTGTCCCACACATAGAAGTTGCTGAAGATTTATGGATTAATATTAAAGAACATTTTTCGGTCTCCAATGTTCCAAAAAATATATCAGTTGAAGGCCGAATTTGTGGGGTGCAAACAAAAGGGCATGACCATAGTAAATTACTATGAAAAATAAACAAAACTCTGAGAAGAACATACTAATTTTGATCAAATACCGACTTGCACATGTGGTAAGTGCACACGCGATTTTGGTGCAATTTTGGAAAAGAAAAGGGAAGAGGAAAAGGTGCACCTTTTTCTTATGGGATTATATGAAACACTATATGGAACAGTGAGGTCGAACTTACTCGCTCAAGATCCGTTGCTAACCTTGAATCGAGTTTACTCGAAGTTGGTACAAGACAAACGTGTGAAGATGATGGCTCGAGAGATAGATGAATGTGGCGACATTATGGTCTTTGTCGTATAAAGGATATAGCACTATAGAGGTTAGATTGAAGTGAAGGACAAAAATACGTGCTCCTACTGCAGGCGAACTACACATGATTCAAAAAGTTACTTCTAGCTTGTTGGGTATCCAGAATGGTAGGAGCCAAACCTCATGGTAATGGTAAATCAGGTGAACGCAATAGGGGACAACACCAACATCAGACAGGTGGAATGAATGGAGGCCATGTACATGGAGCTGCATATCGCGCGAATGTTGCACATGCCACATGAGATGGCATCTCCGCAGTTGTGATGGGGGCAAAAAAAGCTGGGCCGCTGGGTTTGAGAAATGAGCAGTGACAAATGTTGATTGCTATGTTTATTGCTATGTTGAATAACCAACAGATAAGTTCGAATGAGAAGATGACCGGTACACAAATATATGTATCTTGGATCATCAATGCAAGAGCGACGAATCATATTATAGGATGTTTAAAATTATTGCATAATATGCCAAAAATTGAGTAATGTACTGTTAGTTTGCCTGATCGTAGTAATGCTCTAGAGACCAGCGAGGGTTCAACAAAACTTGAAGGAAATTGGGTCCTAAAAATGTTCTTTATGTGTCTGGCTTAACATGCAACTTGATTTCTATATCTCAACTAATCAATCACTCGAATTTTTTGGTCCTTTTATTAAATTTTTATGTATTATACAGGATCCCACCTCGAGGATTTTGATTGGAGCGGGTAAGCAGAAAGATGGATTCTACTATTTTTGGAACAAACAGAGGCTATATGCTCTAAAGGTTGGCGGTGAGACCTTGTTGGGTATTTGAAATACCCACAGGCATTTGGATCATCCATTTGTACAATTGACCAAATTAATTCTTATCGTAGATTTCGGAAAAATAGTGATGCTTTTGAATAAAAGTTGCGATGTATTTCATCGGGCTAAACAAACAAGAGACAAATTCATTTTGAGTAATAATAGAGCTTCTAGCATTTTTGAGTTGATTCATTGTGGGATCGTATCATACACCTTCTTCTTGTGGTGCATAATATTTTTTTACTATTGTAGATGAGTACTTGCATGCTGTGTGGAGATTTTTATTGATTGATAAGAAAGGAGTAGTGCAAACTATGAAGAATTTCTTTGCTATGATAGACAAATAATTCACTAAGCGAGTTAAAAACTTCAGAGCGATAATGGAACAAAGTTTACATGTATGAGAAATTATTTTCTTGAATGCGGGATTGTCTTTCAAACTTCGTGTAAGGAACACCCAAAAGAATGGGAGAGTGAAAAGAAAGCATCGTCATATCTTTAATGTAGTCCGGGCCTTGCACTTTCAAGGTAACATGCCGATTAATTTTTGGGGGGAATGTGTTTTGATGGCTTGTCACTTGATTAATCGAACTCTGTCTTCAATAATATATGGAAAGACACCTTATGAATTATTATATGGTCGAGTGCCTGAGTATGGACATCTTTGAGTATTTGGCTCGCTATGTTATGCTCGAAGCTTAGGGTGAAAGAGTGATAAATGTTGAAGTAGAAGTCGTAGGTGTATCTTCGTGAGATATCCATATGGAAAGAAAGATTGGAAGGTGTATGCTTTAGAAAAGAAAGAATATCTTGTTTCACGAGATGTTGATTTCTATGAGACTGAATTCCCTTTCGCTTCATCGACACATAACACTAGCAAGAATGAAAATGAAGAAATGCGTGTGGAGGTACTAGGAGAGGAAGAGGAGTCTGAAGCGGTGTAGGGGGGAGGGGCAGTGAATCGATCAAAGCTCAAGAAGACGAGCTTGACGTGGAGGATGAAAATATACATGCTTGCTTATTGCAGTTGATGTTGATACACTAATTATCTTGTAATTTAGCAGGAGGTAGGGGCCGAAATTGAGGTATGCCTTAGTTGTCCAGAAATTGAGTCCATCTTGTCCAACATCCACTCCACATCATCACACAGGTACGCCTTATTCTTTAACACAATATGTGAATTACAATAAATTCTATGAACAATAAAGGGATTTTCTTATAGCAATCACTGCAGCACATGAACCGACTCATTTCTCTGAGGCCATGAAAGATGGCAAGTGGAGAGAAGCAATGAGATTAGAAATACAAGTGCCGGAGAATAGCAGAACATGGGAAATAGAGGATCTGCCTCCTAACAAAAAGACTTCCGTTTGTAGGTGGGTTTACAAGATAAAGTACAATTGATGGAACAATTAAGTGACACAAGGCCCGACTAGTTTTTCTCGGGAAGCATCGAGTAGAGAGGATTGACTATAATGAAATGTTTTCCCCAGTAGTAAAGATGGTGATTGTCCGCACATATTAGGCTATAGAAGCAGCAAAGAATTGGGAGTTACATCAAAAGTATATACATAATACCTTCCTGCATGTGGATCTTCAAGAGGAGGTATACATGAAATTGCCTCTTAGGTTTCGAGTTGCAAGTCAAGGAAAAAATGTGAAGACTTCTAAAGTCCATTTATGGGTTAAAGAAAGCGCCGAGATGTTGGTTCGCTAAGTTGTCGGTTGCATTGGAGGACTATTTATTCAAACATTTATACTCTGATTACTCTCTTTAATCTGAAAAAGGGTGAAGTTCGAGTGAATGTCCTTGTGTATGCTGATGATCTGATTATATCTGCAATGAGACCGAGGCTATCCACGATTTCAAAACATATCTTGGAAAATGCTTTCACATGAAGGATTTGGGTAGATTGATTTATTTTCTGGGAGTGGAATTCTCCAAAAGTTTAGAAGGCATCTTCTCGAGCCAACGAAAATATGCCTTGGATATTATCTCATAGGTTGGGTTATTAGGTGTTAAGCATGTGGGAATGTCGTTGGAACAGAATCATCGGATGGCATTGGAGGGTTGACGGGTGCTTGATGACCCTAAGAGTTATCGTCGTTTGATAGGCCGACTTATTTATCTATACTTCACTCGACTGAAACTGTCCTACAATTTTCATATTTTATCTCAGTTCATACAACAACCAAATGAGGAGCATTAGGATGCAGCTTTACGGGTTGTTCGCTATTTGAAATGGGATCCATGACAAGGTATTTTTTTGAAAGGAAAATGTGATGTATGTCGCTATGGATGGTTTGATTCTGATTGGGTTGGTTGTGCCTTGAATTGACGCTCTCTCACATGTTGGTTTGTCTCGTTGGGTGACTCACCCATATATTCGATAACTGAGAAGAAATATACCGTCTCTTGATCATCTGCAGAGGATGAATATTATTTTGTGGCAATGACAATCTGTGAGGTAAAATGGTTGAAGGAAATTTTGTATAGTCTGGGAGTGACATGCATATCCCCTATTCATCTTTATTGTCAGCATTATACATAGAAAATAATCAAGCCTTTCATGAAATAACCGAACACATTGAAGTAGACTATCATTTTATTCGTGATGAGATTGAAAATGGGAACATTCGTACTAGCTTGTACTTTCACATGAGCAATTGGCAGATATCTTTACGAAGACATTAGGAAAATCTCAATATGTTACTCTCTTGTGCAAGTTGGGCATTTGTAATCCGCATCGTCAACTTGAGCGGGGGTATTAAAGCGAGCACGTGTGTGGTGTGGGTGTATACGGATAGTAAATATGTTGTATGTTTAGGATTATGAGAGTTTTCTTTTTCCATATTTGTTAGAACTAGTTTTTCATATATGTTAGGACTAGTTTTTTATATTTATTAAGACTAAGGTTTACTATTCGACTTGTATATATATTCTTGTTAATCAATCGAAGAAGGCAAGTCTTTCTCTTCCAAACTTGGCCATTGTGTGCTTGCATGTTTGGAAAAAAACACAATAATTTAGTAGCGGAAACACATATAAATAAGGGTGCCATTGACACAGTTATGCAGAAAAATATCACTAAGCATATATCTGACAACTATAAAAAAAAAAAAACGTATGAATAAAAATGTGTATATAAAATAGGCTGATACTATTTGAATCACGTAAAGTAAGAAAGGCAAGTAAGGACTTGTAACCTGCATAACCCCAAACCAAAACATAGTACAAGTTTGAGTCTTGATAATAGATAAAAACATGGATTCCATAAAATTATGTGTATATGCTAGTGAGTTGGGTCAGAGGCAGTGCTAGCCTATGGTGTGGGGTTCGGTCGAACTCAATTATTTTTGGTTAAACATTGTATTTATACGAGAAATTTGTTAAATATGACTCATTTAATTTCAATTTTAGTAAGTAAGATGAGCTATGAGTTTTATGACAAATTCGAAATCCATGAACTTCACATTCCGGCTTCACCTTTGGATAGGGTGGCACTATTTTATAAATTTTCGAAAACATTGGTGATTACTTGTTTTATGTAGTCCCTCACTTGACCATTAACCACCATAACAATTTCAATAAATTCTTGTAGTGCCTTACTGGGATTTGTTTGTTAGAAATGAAGAAGGGTGATAAGTGGGCCAGACCCCAAATGTGCCAAACAAGCTAGTCTCGTTGGCCGCGGTCCCGATCCCTAAATAAACAGGTAAACGGTTTCGGGCTAAACGTGCTTCTTGTAGGAATTGGCCCGAGACCAGGCACACTAACTCATGGTCTCGGGATAAACGGTCCGGGCCCGCGGTCCTAACGGGCTAAATGGGCCCAACAACTAAGCAATAATTTTTTTTAATTAAATAGAACTTAGAGACAAAAAGATGTTACAAAAATATCTAAAGCAATGCCTTGTATTTTATTATAGAATTGTGACCTAATTTTTTTATTCAAATTTAAAGATAAAAATATTGTAAAATAATATTCAAAGCAATGCATTATAATTATATTATAGCAATAAAAAATATGGCAATATATTTCTTAGTCTTCCTTCCCCTATGAAATAAGCACAATAAGGTGCTAATACCACCATTGAAAAGAAAAAGGAACTAATCAAGAAGTGCCAAAATATAAGTTGCATACTAATTTTTGTTCATACAAGTTACATGCTATCTCTTACAAACTTCATAAATCCTTCAAGGTTCGGAGGAAGTTCCATTGGTGATGGCGGAAAAGTAGCTTGTTCATTCTACTTTCATTGCCAGATGAAGCAACATCCTCAGCAAGATCATCTAGCATTTCTTCATAAGCTTCGTCTACATCTGATTGTGATTCAGCAAGTCCAAAATTTCTTCTTTCTGAACGGATTCAATCTCTAAAAGGTACTGATATTTCCAAGCTATCCCTCATAGACTGTCTCGATTTGAAGTCTTGCTTGATTGAAAGCGCTCTCCGGTGACATTGTTGAAGCTTGATACTTAAAATATCGCAGGCTATGTTTAAAAGAATCGGAAAGCGTTTTTCTTTGTCCTTCCACCATTGAAAATATCGAAGGTGCCGTCGGGATTCACTTATTCAAGTTGCTGCGACAAATAAACTTTAAGCTTATTTTATTGTAAAAAATTATTACTACTAGAACTAAAAGACTCCTAAACCCCGCCAAACACTAAGTCTTCTTACTCCCTAGTTCTTTTAGAAGATCGGGAATCAGAAGAAGAAGAAGAAGGAGTTGGAACATTTGGTCTAGCATGATTTAATTCAACTTGATAAGAATTATAAATAGTTTCAGTATTTGTTCTAATCAAGACTATTGCTTTTGGAAGTTTAGGCAACACATCATCTTCAACTGTTAAACCATTATAAACAATTTCATACCAAAATTGAGGACCTCCTAATTTCATACAAGGATTTAACAAAGTAGCAATACCATAAATAGGAAAATAGAAAAAAAATATTTCTTAAACTCTGTTCTCATAGAATCAATAGCCAGTTGATAAATTTTTTTGCCCTGTGAAAAATGAACAAACAAATTTGCAAGTTCTGCAATATAACTAAACAATTAGAAATAGTAGAATAATATTGCCCAGAAAATTCTTTTATAGCAATATGAGATTTTTCTAAAAAAAATAACAAGCATTTTAACATTAGCTCAGTCCTCATTCGTAAGGTAATCGTCATTATCACTTACATGTGCATTAAACCTTGATATTATAGGGTTTTTATATTTACATGCAACAACAAAATTTTCATACATGTAATTCCATCTAGTTGGACAAAGTTTAAGATCCTTTCTTTCTCTTAGGTAACAATCATCGCATCTTTTAAAATATCTTTTAAAATATTCTCTAACTCTACTTCTACGGTTTGAACGAAAAAACCAGTTAAGAGCCATTTTAAGCTTTACAATTTGAATATTTAAAATTCTCATACCATCACCCACAATTAAATGATAAATATGACAAATACCAATAACATGAAAAATATTACTAAATGCAAGATTTAGTGTAGTGGTAAGCAAGTCTATAACTGTCACGACCCAAACTCCACGTCGTGATGGCACCTATCGTGGTAATAGGCTAGCCGACTCATTATCCACAACAAAAAATATTTCATTTAAAAAAAATCTATCTTTCAAAACCATTTAATCACGATCCTTTAAGAAGAAACCCAAAACAAAGGAAAAATATACGAAAAATACAGCCCGACAGCGGGTGTCACTAGCCATGAGCATCTACGATACAAGTCTGATAACGCTAAGACTAATATAGTTTGGAGTGTCTAACAAAAATAAATGTACGAAGATAGGAAGGAGAAGGGCAAGGCTGCAATGGCCAAGCAGCTACCTTGCCAACTCCAAAGATCCGCGGTGGATGAATCAGCACTCACTCGAACGTCCAGTAACACCTGGATCTGCACACAAGGTGCAGGGAGTAACGTGAGTAAGACAACCCAGTAACTAACAACCACAAATAAAGACTGAGTGGCAGTGACGAGCAGTAAAATCACATAAAATTTATAATATAAAGTCTCAGTGAAACATCATAATGTTAAATCAGTGTTCAGGTCAAATCATCTCGTAAAACTCCAGTTTCGATAGAAACATGTAAAAATATTTTCAACAGTTTCAGTAGAGGCTTAATACAAAAATTGAGTGAAAACAATGAAGTCATAAACAAGCCCCTCGGGCAAAATATCACTCATAAACAGCCTCTCGAGCAAGCCTCATAGTCACTCAAGAACAACCCCTCGGGCATGCCTCACAATCACTCATATCAGCCCCTCAGGCATACCTCACCATTACTCATACCTCCCGATCACTCGTCTCTCGGCACTCGCACTCGAACTCAGTAGGTACCTGCGCTCACTAGGGGTGTGTACAGACTCCGGAGGGGCTCCTTCAGCCCAAGTGCTATTTCAAGCCAAATCATGGCATCAAATCACTCAGGCCCTCGACCTATAATAAACATGTTGCGACGTGCAGCCCGATCCCATATCATATCCTCACAAATCAGGCCCTCGGCCTCACTCAATCATAAACCTCACAAGCCACTCGGTCATTTTAGTAAAAACAAGAAACTCAGCCCAAAATAACTTTTATATGCATCAAAGTATAGTAATGAAGCTGAATTAAACAGTAACAAGTAAAATCATGACTGAGTGTAGATTTCAAATCAAAGCAGTGTGAGGATAGTAATAGATACCCCTGGGGTGCAAACAGTACTAGCACAAAGCCCAAACATGGCATTCAGTCCAAGTTATAAGAATTCTTTCTAAAACACACAGCTAATATACCACTTTAATCAAAATATGAAACTCTACAGTTGCTACATGACGGACCAAGTCACAATCCCTAACGGTGCACGCCCACGCGCCTGTCACCTAGCATGTGCGTCACCCTAATATAGTGAAATAGTAAGAAATCAAGGGGTTCATACCCTCAAGACTAGATTTAACATCGTTACTTACCTCAAACCGGACAAAACTCTAGCCCGCGATACTCTTGCCCCTCGATTCGACCTCCAAATGCTCCGAACCTATCCAAATCAGTATATTATCATCAATACATGCTTAAGGAATGAATCCTATATGAAAATTATCAATCTAGACCACAAATCCCGAAATTGGTCAAACCCGACCGCCGGGCCCACGTCTCGAAATACGATAAAAGTTACAAAATTAAGGAACCCATTCACTCACGAGTCCAACCATACCAAATTTATCAAAAACCGACTTCGAATCGACATTCAACTCCCAAAAATTCACTTCATGAAGTTTCTACAAATTTTCCCTAATTTTCACCCCAATTCACTAATCAAATGATGAATTCTATGATATATTCATGTATTTTAGCCAAATCTGAGTTAGAATCACTTACCCCGATGAATTTCTCGAAAAACCTTTGAAAAATCGCCAAAACCCGAGCTCTCTAGGTCAAAATATGAAATAAAACCCTGAATCTCGTATTTATAGTGCACCCCTCGGATCCCTATTTTGCTGACCGCCCAATACCGCCGCCGTCGCGCTTGCCGCTCTGCAGTCCGCAGAATTCCTACCGCGGCCGCGAAAGCCTCCAACTCCTGCAGTCGCGACAGAGTCCTCTGCTGTCTGCGCCAGCCTCCACCGCTGACTGCGGAATACTGCCGCCCCCGCGAAGTTCCTTCGCTGACCGCAAAATTCCGGCGCGGTCCGCACTCCTAATTTCAGAGACCAATATCAGCAACTGTTTTTCAATAGCTAAACTTATCCGTTGACCATCCAAAACACACCCAAAACCTTTGGGACCTCAACCAACCATACCAACGCATTCAAACTTAGCCAAACCTACGAATCACTCAAAATAACACCAAAACGTCAAATCAAGTTCGGATTCAGGCTTAAGAACACAAAACTCCTAAATTCCACAAACGTTGTTGAAACCAATCAAACCTTGTCCGAACATCCTCAAATTTTGCACACAAGTCAAATATGACACCACGAATCTATTCCAACTTCCGAAATTCCATTCTAACCTCGATATCTAATTTTCCCACTACCGATCGGAATTCGCCAAATTCCAATTTTGCCAATTCAAGCCTTACTCTACCACTCCCTAATCATATTCTGAACCGAACCAACCTACCAGATACCATGCAATACAGCTGAACAACACCTAAAGAAACAAAAATAGGGGAGACATGCTAAAATTCTCGGAACGACCGGCTGGGTCGTTACATCATTCCCCTCTTAAACAGACGTTCGTCTTCGAACGAGTCTAGAAACATACCTAGAGTCTCAAATAGGCGTGGATATCTGCTCCGCATCTCCTGCTCGGCCTCCCAGGTGGCCTCCTCTATAGGCTGGCCCCTCCACTGCACTTTTACTGAAGCTATATCCTTAGACCTCAACATCTGAATCTGCCAATCTAAAATAGTCACTCGCTCCATATCATAAGTCATATCGCCCTCCAACTGAACCGTGTTGAAGTCCAAAACATGGGAAGGGTCCCCAATATACTTCCGAAGCATGGAAACATGAAACACCGGATGCACACTCGACAAGCTGGTTGGCAAAGCAAGCTCATAGGCCAGCTCCCCAATTCTCCGAAGTACCTCAAAAGGTTCAATGAACCGGGGGTCAACTTGCCCCTCTTTCGAAACCTCATAACACCTTTCATAGGTGAAACCTTCAGAACCACCTTTTCTCCAACCATGAAGGATACATCACGGACCTTCCTGTTAGCATAGCTTTTCTGCCTAGACTGCACCATGCGGAGCCGCTCCTGAATCATTTTTACCTTATCTAAAGCATCTTGTACCAAATTTGTACCCAAGAGTCTAGCCTCACTCGGCTCCAACCATCCCGCTGGAGATCTACACCTCCTCCCATATAAATCCTCGTAAAGAGCCATCTGAATACTCGACTGATAACTATTATTATATCCAAGCTACGCGAGTGACAGAAACTGGTCCCATGAACCCCCAAAGTCGATGACACAAGCGTGCAACATGTCCTCCAGTATATGAATAGTGCACTCGGACTGCCCCTCCCCCTGAGGGTGAAAAGCTGTGCTCAACTCAACTTGATTACCGAACTCCCGCTACACGGCCCTCCAAAACTGTAATGTGAACTGACTACCTCTATCAGAAAAGATGGAAATGGGGATGCCATGCAGACGAACAATCTCTTGAATATATATCTCAGCCAACCGCTCTGAAGTGTAAGTAGTACCAACAAGAATGAAGTGCATAAACTTGGTCAGCCGATCCACAATAACCCATATAGCATTGAACTTCCTCGGAGTCCGTGGGAGCCTAACTACAAAGTCCATGGTGATCTGCTCCCACTTCCACTCCGGAATATCTAATCTCTGAAGCAAGCTACCCGGTCGCTGATGCTCATACTTAACCTACTGATAGTTGAGACACCGAGCAACAAATCCAACGATATCCTTTTTCATCCGCCTCCACCAGTAGTGCTGTCTCAAATCCTGGTATATCTTCGCGGCACCCGAATGTATGGAATACCGCGAGTCGTGGGCCTCCTCAAGAATCAACTCCTGAAGCCCATCCACATTAGCACACATATCCGGCCCTGCATCCTCATCACACTGTCATCACCAATGGTCACATCCCTAGCTTTACCTCGCCGGAACCTGTCCTGAAGAATGAGCAAGTGTGGGTCATCATACGGGCGCTTCCTAATACGATCATAAAGAGAAGACCTGGAGGCTACGCAAGCCAATACCCAACTAGGCTCCGAAATATCCAATATCACAAGCTGGCCCGCTAAGGCCTGAACATCCGATGTTAAAGGTCTCTCTACTTTTGGGAGATATGCTAAACTCCCCAAACTCTCTGCCCGACCACTCAAGGCATCGGCCGCCACATTGGCCTTTCCCGGATAGTATAAAATAGTGATATCATAGTCCTTGAGGAGATCCAACCAACTCCGCTGACGCAAATTAAGATCCTTCTGTTTAGACAAATGCTGCAGACTCCGGTGTTCAGTATAAATCTCATAATGGACCCCATACAAATAATGACGCCAAATCTTTAAGGCGTGAACAATGGCTGCTAACTCAAGACCATGCACTAGATAATTCTTCTCACATGTCTTCAACTGGAGCGAGGCGTAGGCAATCACCCTACCCTCCTACATAATAACACAACCAATGCCTATCCTCAAGGCATTACAATACACGGTATAAGATCCTGAAGCTGATGGCAGAACTAACACTGGAGCTGTGGTCAAAGCCGTATTGAGCTTCTGAGAGCTCTTCTCACACTCGTCCGACCACCTGAATGGAGCACCCTTCTGGTTCAATTTGGTCAAGGGTCATGAAATCAATGAAAATCCCTCCAAAAAGCGACGGTAATATCCCGCCAAACCAAGGAAGCTCCTAATCTCCGTAGCTGAGGACGGTCTAGGACAACTCTGCACCACCTCTATCTTCTTCAGATCCACCTGAATACCCTCACTGGACACCACGTGTCCCAAGAATGCTACCAAGCCAAGCCAAAACTCACACTTGGAGAACTTTGCATAAAGCTTCTTCTCCCTCAATCTCTGTAACACAACCCTCAAATGCTGAGCATGCTCCTCCTGGCTATGAGAGTACACCAGGATGTCATCAATGAGCACAATAATGAAGGAGTCCAAATATGGATGGAATACACTATTCATCAAATGCATGAACGTTGTTGGGGCACTGGTCAACCCAAAAGACATCACCAAGAACTCATAATGGACATAACGGCTCCTAAAAGCTGTTTTAGGAATATCCGAATCCCGACTCTGCAGCTGGTGATACCCGGACCTCAAGTCAATCTTAGAGAACACCATCGCTCCCTGAAGCTGGTCAAACAAATCATCAATACAAGACAGAGGATACTTATTCTTGATTGTGACCTTGTTCAACTGCCTTTAGTCAATACACATTCTCATAAACCCATCATTCTTCTTCACAAATAGAACCGATGCACCCCAAGGTGACACACTAGGTCGAATAAACCCCCTGTCTAGGAGTTCCTGAAGCTGATCTTTCAGTTTCTTCAACTCCACCGGTGACATACGATACAGTGGAATAGAAATAGGCTGAGTGCCTAGCACCAAATCATACCAAAGTCAATGTCCCTGTCAGGCGGCATGCACGTCAAGTCTGCAGGAAACACATTCGGAAAATCACGTACCACAGGAACATAATCAATAGTGGGAGTCTCTACACTAACATCCCTCACAAATGCCAAATAAGATAGGAAACCCTTCTCAACTATGCGTTGAGCCTTCAGGTACAAAATCACCCTACTAGGCACATAATTTATGGAACCACTCCACTCAACCCTCGAAAATCCCGGCATCACTAAGGTCACGGTCTTAGCGTGACAATAAAGGACAACATGACATGGAGATAACCAATCCATGTTCAATATCACATCAAAGTCAACCATACTTAGCAATAACAAATCCACTCGGGTCTTAGACCCCCAATATATACCACACATGACCGATACACACGGTCCACAACAATAGTATCGCCCACAAGAGTAGACACATGAACATATGTAACTAAAGACTCACGGGGCATATCCATAAAATGGACAAAATATGATGAAATATATGAATATGTGGAACCGGGATCAAATAAGACTGAGATATCTCAGTGACTGACTGAAACAATACCTGTAATCACGGCATCTGAAGCCATAGCATATGGTTTGGCCAGAAGTGCATAAAATTGGGCCTGCTCACCACCGGATCAACTTCCTCCATTAGGGCGGCCCCTAGCTGTCTGACCCCCACCCCTAGCTGGCTGGGCGGTGGTGAAGTAACTGGTGCTAAAGTCGAGGGCTGACTCCTCTGCTGGGATGAACATCCCTGACGGCGAGGACACTACCTCCACATATGCCCAAACTCCCCACACTTAAAACAACTCCCAGGGACTGGTGACTAGGACTGAAGAGAACCCTAGCACCGACATAACTGGCAGAAGAACCTGGCATGGAGGAGCACTAAGCTGATGGAGCACGAGATGAACTCTGTGCTGGGAGGGCACTGAATAATGGGTGGCCCTGATGAGAGCTATGAGGACCATGGCCAGATGATCCACCGCGGTGACCTGGACGAGCTGACTGAGCATGCCTGAATGGACGGCCTCTGCCATGCTGAAACCGCCCTCCTGAAGGAACACCACAAAACAACCAGTTACCCTAGGCCTCTTAGCCTTCCTCTCAACTCGTTCCTAGCAATGAACTGGCTCAATCTATTGGGCGATGTCAACCACCTCCTCAAAAGTAGAACCAAACACCCTCTCTCTGGTCATAGGAATCCAAAGCTGATATGAGAGGCTATCCACGAACCCCCTGAATCTCTCCCTGTCCGTAGGAACCAAACAAATAGCATGCCGGGATAGCTCCAAAAATCTCATCTCATACTGCATCACAGTCATATGATCCTGACGCAATTGCTCGAAATGCCTGCGGAGCTCCTCCCTTGCGGGACTGTGGCCCCTTAACTGCTGCCAGGTAAGGTTCACTGCATCAACAGGACTACGCCTCTCATAAGCCTCCCACCAAGTAAAGGCATCTTCCGAGAACTGGAAGGTAGTGAAGGAGACCCCACTGATCTCCAAAATACCAGTTGTGCGGAGAATCCTCTGACACTTATCCAAGAGACCCTGGGCATTCTCACCCTATGCACATCCGAAGGTTAGAGGCTGAAGTCTACCAAATCTCTCCAACCTATGCTGCTTGTCATCAGGCATGACTGGAACCACATAATCTTGAGCAGGGGCAACCAGCTGGGCTGGAGGTGCCCCCGGTGTCTGAAGTCTTTGAACAACCTGATCCGGTGTGCGAGCGGTAGGAGTTTGAGTGCCTTCCCCAGCCTGAGAAATAGCTGCGGCTATAGAAAATGAGACATCCTGAGCCGGGCCAGTGCATACTGATAGAATCTGGGCCAAGGCCTCCTGAAGGCCAGGAATCACAATGGGCACAGGAGGTGCCTGAGCTGGTCCCGCTGGAGCATCTGCGGCTGCTGCGTGGGCTGTACCCCTACCTCTACCCGGCCTCGACCACGGCTCAGCCTCTCACGGGACCAACTGGTGGATGGTCATCCTGTCCGTTATCACGTGTCCTCACCATCTGTGAGAGAATGAAACAATAGAAGTTTAGTCACTAGAAGTAATGGATTCTCACGACAAGAATTCAAGAATGTAAGATTTTTCCTAAGGGTTCTGTAGCCTCTTGAAGATAAGTACAGACGTCTCCGTACCGATCCACAAGACTCTACTAAACCTGCTCATGACTTGTGGGACCTATGTAACCTAGGCTTTGATACCAACTTTTCACGACCCAAACTACCAAGTCGTGATGGCACCTATCGTGGTACTAGGCTAACCGACTCATTACCCAAAACAAACAATATTTAATTTTAAAAAAATCTATCTTTCAAACCATTTAATCATAATCCTTTCAGAAGAAACTCAAAACAAAGGAAAAATATGCAGAAAATATAGCCCGACATCGGGTGTTACTAGCCATGAGCATCTACTATACAAGTTTGATAACGCTAAGACTAATACATTCTGGAGTGTCTAACAAAAATAACTGTAGGAAGATAGGAAGGAGAAAGGCAAGGTTGCGATCGCCAAGTAGCTACCTTGCCAACTCCAAAGATCCGCGGTGGATGAATCAGCACTCACTCAAACGTCCAGTAACACCTGGATCTGCACACAAAGTGCAGGGAGTAACGTGAGTACGCCAACCCAGTAAGTAACAACCATAAATAAAAAATGAGTGGCAGTGACGAGCAGTAAAGTCCCATAAAGTTCATAATATAGTCTCAGTGAAACATCATAATGTCAAATAAGTGTTCAAGTCAAATCATCTCGTAAAACTCCAGTTTCGATAGAAAACATGCAAAAATATCTTCAACATTTTCAATAGAGTCTTAATACAAAAATTTAGTGAAAACAATGAAGTCATAAACAAGCCCCTTGGGCAAAATATCACTCATAAACAGCCTCTCAGGAAAGCCTCACAGTCAGTCATGAATAGCCCCTCGGACATATCTCACAATCACTCATATCAGCCCCTCGGGCATGCCCCACCATCACTCATATCTCCCAGTCACTTGTCGCTCGGCACTCGCACTAGAACTCAGTAGGTACCTGCGCTCATTAGGGGTGTGTACAGACTCCGGAGGGGCTCCTTCAGCTCAAGTTCTATTTCAAGCCAAATCATGGCATCAAATCACTCAGGCCCTCGACCTATAATAAATATGTTGCGGAGTGCATCCCGATCCCATATCACATCCTCGCAAATCAGGCCCTCGGCCTCACTCAGTCATAAACCTCAAAAGCCACTTGGTCATTTAAGTAAAAACAGGAAACTCAGCCCAAAACAACTTTTATATGCATCAAAGTATAGTAATGAAGCTGAATTAAACAGTAACAGGTAAAATCATGATTGAGTGTACATTTCAAATCAAAGTAGTGCGAGGATAGTAATAGATACCCCTAGGGTGAAAACAGTACTAGCACAAAGCCCAAACATGGCATTCGGTCAAAGTTATAAGAATTCTTTCTAAAACACATAGCTAATATACCACTTTAATCAAAATATGCAACTCTACAGTTGCTACAGGACGGACCAAGTCACAATCCCTAACAATGCACGCCCACACGCCCGTCACCTAGCATGTGCATCACCCTAATATAGTGAAATAGTACGAAATCCAGAGTTTCATACCCTCAGGACTAGATTTAACATCGTTACTTACCTCTAACCGGATAAAACTCTAGCCCGCGATACTCTTTCCCTTCGATTCGACCTCCAAATGCTCCGAACCTATCCAAATCAGTATATTATCATCAATACAGGCTTAAGGAATGAATCCCATATGAAAATTATCAATCTAGACCACAAATCTCGAAATTGGTCAAACCCGGCTCCCGGGCCCACGTCTCGAAATCCGATAAAAGTTACAAAACTAAGGAACCCATTCACTCGCGAGTCCAACCATACCAAATTTATCAAAACCCAACTTCGAATCGACATTCAACTCCCAAAAATTCACTTCATGAAATTTTCACCCCAATTCACTAATCAAATGATGAATTCAATGATATATTCATGTATTTTAACCAAATCCAAGTTAGAATCACTTACCCCGATGAATTTGTTGAAAAACCTTCAAAATATTGCCAAAACCCGAGCTCTCTACGTCAAAATATGAAATAAAACCTTGAATCTCGTATTTATAGTGCACCCCTCGGATCCCTATTTCGTTGACCGCCAAATACCACCATCGCCGCGCTCTCTGCTCCGCAATCCGCAGAATTCCCACCGCAGCCGGCGAAAGCCTCCAACTCCTACGATCGCGGTAAAGTCCTCCGCTGTCCGTGCCAGCCTCCACTGCTGACCGCGGAATGCTGCCGCCCTCACGAAGTCCCTCTGCTGACCACGAAATTCTGGCGCGGTCCGCACTCCCTACTTTAGAGACCAACATCTGCAACACCAGCAACTATTTTTCAACAGCTAAACTTATCCGTTGACCATCTGAAACACACTCGAGGCCTTTGGGACCTCAAACAACCATACCAACGCATCCCATAACAACATTCAAAATTAGCCAAACCTACAAATCATTAAAAATAACACCAAAACGTCAAATCAAGCGCATATTCAAGCCTAAGAATTCAAAATTCTTAAATTCCACAAACGACGCCGAAACCAATCAAAATTGTCCGAACATTCTCAAATTTTGCACACAAGTCAAATATGATACCACAAATCTATTCCAACTTCCGGAATTCCATTCCGACCCTGATATCTAATTTTTCCACTACCGATCGAAATTCATCAAAATCCAATTTCACCAATTCAAGCCTAATTCTACCACGAACTCCCTAATCACATTCCGAACCGAACCAACCTACCCGATACCATGCAATCAGATGAACAACACCTAAAGAAACAGAAATGGGGGAGACGGGATAAAACTCTCGGAACGACTGGCCGGGTCGTTACGATAACATTTATGTTATTACTAGCATTATTCATTGAAACGACATTATTTTATCACTAATGCAAAATTATCTGCAAATATCTGTAAATATGCTAGCAATAAACTGCCATGTGTGCCTTCAAGCAATTATGTATTTTTGCATTATCCAATCATCATCAATCTAATGACATGTAACAATAAGGTAATCATAGTCGTTGTTACTTAGACCAATATCAGTTGTAATAGAAACACGACAATTTATATGAGTAAATAAATAGCACAAACATTGTTCATATTCATGATTATATTTATAAATATCTCTCTTTATGGTTGTGCGAGGAAAACCTTTATAAGTAGGATCAAAAAAATTTCTAATATAATGCACAAACGCAGGGTCAGAAGGTAAAAAATAGGGTAAGCACATAACGGTTACCAATTTTGCCAATTTTTTCCGGTCTTTTCTTAGATCATAATATAAAATACCACCGGTAACAGTATTAAATCCCGATTGAAATTGATTTGAACCGGTACTAGGTTCAGTCTGACTAGGACTAGGTGCAATTTTTCCCTTAGCTAGAGCTTTCAGACGTTTATATTTGGCGTTATCATTGGGGTATTTTTTATGTGTCTAGCCAAATATCACGTCCCCCGCCGTGTTCTCACATATTGAAACTAATTGAGTATAAAATGGCCAAACAGGAGATATTTCCTACCATTTGGTAGGTTCTCTAGAAAAAGTAGGGGCAGTAACAGGAGTATCAGATGGGTCATCGTTTGTATTATCCGGGTTATCACTAGCTGGGTCAACATTAGGAGCAGGACTAGTGGGTGTATCATCATCTGGTTGAGTTTCATCAATATCAATTTTCTCATCATCATTTTAATCAATAGTATTATAATTATTAGAATAGAGAGTATTCATTAATTCACGGTTTAAAAATTCACCGAGTGCAATAGTATGCCCAAACTCAGTGTCGCTAAATTGTAATGAACTATTATCGGTATCAAGAATAACATAATAGGACGGCTATGGGGTTTTGTTCGGGTAGTCGGGGCTGGGGAGGAGGAACATGTGTACCACTATATTCGCCAGTCTTGGATTTTCCCTTATTCTTACTTTTACCAAAAATATTTCTTAAGGAAGACATCTTAATTAATCAAGTAATAGCAACTAAATCAAAATAAAATAAAACTATATTATTAAGACTTAAGAGTTAGAACGAGTTTACCGAATTTACGAACAACATTTTGAAAATTGATTATCGTTGAAGATTTGAAAACTCCAATTCACCAACTTCAATATTTTTTCACAAATTGTAACAACCTCAATATTTTTTGACTATTTTTTGGAATAAAGTAAGCAACAATAGCAACCTCTCAATGTTTTTCCCTATTTTTTTAATAAAGTAAACAATCGTAGCAAGTATAAAAGTAAATTATAGAGAGGTTTTGATATATTGATATTGATTTTGTAAGAAAAATGGCAGAATGAGGGGTATTTATAGTATAAAATAGGGAAAGTGTAATAATAAATAGTTTGGGGTTAAAAACTAATTGGGGGATTAAATGACTATTTTTTAAATACCAAATGGCTATTTTTAAACACCCAATGACTACTTTTTTCAAAATCAAACAACTCTTTCTTTTTTAAATATATTTGTTGGGCCCTTTTGGACTGGTCCGGTCCCTTGACTGTCCAAAAGGGTCCAGTCCTAACAGTTAGGGGTGGGCATTCTGTAACGACCCAACCGGTTGCTTTGAGCTCTAGTGCGTCGTTCGGCGGTTTGAGGACATGAGCAGCTTCATGTCAGGTATTATGACTCGTAGGCGTGGTCGGAGTTGAATTTCGGGAACTTCAGAGTCAAATTGGAAAGACAATTCTCATTTCAGAAGCCTTAAGTTGGAAGAATTGACTAAGATTAGAATTTTGAGTAAACGGCCTTGGAATCAGTATTTGAAGGTTCCGGCAGGTTCATATGATGATTTTGGACTTGGGCGTATGTTCGGATGGGGCTTTGGATAATCCAGGAACGTTTCAGCATGTATTGTGGCAGTTAGCATTTTAGAAGGAATTTCATAAGTCTGGGTTGAAAGGCATTTCAGTGATATTGATGTCCGTTTGGGATTTCGAGTCTGAGAATAGCTCCGTATGGTGATTCTGAAGTTGGGAGCACGATAGGAAGTGAATTCGGAGGTCCGTAGGTTATTTTGAAGTCATTTGGCTAAAGATAGAAATTTGAAGGCTTTTGAGAAATCCGACCGGAAGTGGAAATTTTGATATCGGGGTCGGAATGCGATTCTGAAAGTTGGAGCAGATCCGTAATGTCGAATCTGACTTGTGTACAAAATTTGGGATCAATCGGACATGATTTAATAGGTTTCGACATCGAAGGTAGAAGTTTGAAATTTCAAAGTTCCTAAAGGTTGAATTGGAATTTGATTCATGGTTTGGGTGTTGTTTGGTGTGATTTGAGGCCTCGAGCAAGTCCGTGGGATGTTATGGGACTGAGTCGAGTAATTGGACGAGGTCCCGGGGGCCTCGGGTGTGTTTCGAGGTAATTTCGGATCATTTTTCCCTGTTTTGCTGTTGCTGTTTTCTGGTGTCCCTCGTGTGCATTGCAATCGCATCCAGAGGAGTGCAATCGCGAAGAAGAAAAATTGGAGGGCTGGAATTTGGATTATATGATCGTAGGGAGGGGAGTGCGATCGCATATGAGGAAATTGGAAGCTGCTGGATTTTGGCCTATGCTATTGCAAGAGATAGTATGCGATCGCACTGTGCATTCTTTTAGGCTGTTGGATTTTGGTTTATGCGATCGCGGGGCTATGTGTGCGATCGCATAGAGCATGTTAGGGGGATGCTGCTGCTTTGGTCTATGCGAACGCAGGAGTCGTAGTGCGATTGCACAGAAGGAATCAGGGAGGCAAAGGATGTCATGCGATCGCGAAGGATGTCATGCGATCGCATAGGAGGATCGCCTGGGCAGTGTGCTATTTTTAAACGGACTTGGCTCATTTTATTCCATTTTTCTTTTGGCTTGGGAGTCTTTGGAGAGATCAAGGAGGGATTTTCACCAAGCAACACTAGGTAAGTGATTTCTTCCTATTTTTGAGTTAAATATGTGATCTTACATAGATTTAGACATGGAAAATTAGTATAAATTTGGGATTTTGGGGAAAACCTAGAATTTGAATTTTTGGACTTTTACCATGAATTTAAGCATGAAAATTAGAGTAAATTATATATTTGAGTTATTAAAGCTATGGGTAGAATTTATCTTCGAGAAATTTCGAAATCCGGGTACGTGGGCCCGAGGGTATTTTGGTCAACTTTTCAAGCGGAGTTGTGAATTTATATAATTTTAATTGTTACAAGTATTAGAGTGAATTTTTCTTGGTTTTCCCGCTATTTGAATAGCTTTGGGGCGTTGTGCATCAATTGGAGTCGTCGGAAGGGCTTGGAAGCCGGTTATGGAATTTCGGAGCAAAGTAAGTCTCCTTTCTATCTTTGTAGGGTTGTCCCCCATAGGTGAACTAAATGAATACATGCTATTAATTGCTGGGGCTACGTGCGCACGAGGTGACGGGAGTCCGTGCGTAGCTACTAATATGCTTATGTCCGTGTAGTCTAGGACCCACTAGCATGCCTTACTTGTTGTACTTGTGATCTTGCCAGTAATAGTAGACCGCTAATATGATCGAAATAGTAATCGAATACCTAAGAAGACTAGAGTTCATTTTCTTAATCATCTAGAAAGAGAATTTATTCTTCCTTGTGTAATTGTGTTCCGGCCAGATTTGTAATATTTGAAAACCTCGAACGTGGAAAATGAATTCCCAGAAATGATTTATATACTATCTTCATGTTCACCTAAAGAGAATTTTATCATTTTCTTGAGAAGTTGTTTTCTTGATAAAAATGCGGATTTATTATGTGAATATGTGTACATATGAGCACCTGAGTCACAGGTATGATTCGCGAGCAGGTTAGCCTTATTATTATTATTATTATGTTGACCGCATCGCATGATCGATTCGCGAGCGGGGAAAATAGATGCATCTATGATTTGAGCTGTTCGACCCTCGGCAGTGCACAATTTATTATTGTTGGTACGCGCTGTTCGACCTTCGACACCTTGTTTGCGCATGATAAATGCTGCATATTTCCTATGATTTATACATGTTTATCAACCTAAGGAAATTTTTAATTGCCAGTTAAAAAGAAGAAGAATTGATGTGTAAAATGTGAAATAAGTCTGATGTTTCTTATCCCTGATTACTATTTAATTGTCGATGATACTCAAGCTTAGCACCTCACTTGATTATTATTAATAGACTGATAGCAAGTATCTAATTCGTCCTCTCGTCACTACCTCTCTGAGGTTAGGCGGGATACTTACTGAGTACACATTTTTTTCATACTCATGCTACACTAACTGTGCATGTTGTTGCACAGGTACCTTCATAACAATTTGGATGACTTTGAGACTTAGATGGGCTGCATCACTCGGAGACGACCCGCAGTCGGCAGAGTCTTCCTCTATGTATTATATTTTCATTTTTATTCCTTGTCCAATTTGTATTTCGGACAAGCTTTGTAGAATCTGTAAAATTCTTAGAAATTGCTTATGTACTTGTGTCACCGGGTTCTGGGATGTGTTGGGATGCACTTTATTAAAATGGAGTACTGGACTGTTATTTTTACTTAATGAATTTTATTTAGTTGTTACGTGTTAAAGTGAAAGGTAATGATTTCAAAAAATGCTAAAACATGAAATTTAGCTTAACTATTTAGTGATTGGCTTGCCTGACAGTGGTGTCCGGCGCCATCACGACCTTATGGATTTTGGGTCGTACAATATGGTATCAGAGCTCTAGGTTCCCTTAGGTTTCACGAGTCATGAGCAAGTCTAGTAGAGTCTTGCGGATCGGTACAGAGACGCCTGTACTTATCTTCGAGAGGCTATAGGGCTGTTAGGAGTACTTCCCTTCTTGATTCTTCATCATGCAATTTGATTCCTCCGAGGCTTATGCCTACATTTCTTCCTACTCAATCTTATGCGTCGCGAAGCACTTGCTGTGAATCAGGAATTTGAGGAATTGAAATGGTGTTATGGGTGTGGTGAGGGATGTTTCTCCCTACGGAGTTGATTGAGGCTGTTGTCGTTGCTCTGCGGAAGAGTAATATGTTGTTTCAGCCAATAACTGTGATTCTGAGGATTTGAGGTTATGCTCAGGTTGTGATGATGTTTACGATTGGTTATCGCGCGATGTCGATATGATGATAGAATGCTTGCCCATATGTTGGGGGTGATGAATGGCTTGAAGGGAGGTCTTCTCAGGGCGTGATTTCGACATTTTAGTTCCGGCGGAAGAAGGGCGATTGCACTGTGAATGTTCAAGTTTGGGTGACAAAGTAGTAAGACTTGGTGTTTTCAAGTGAGGTGGAGTATTCACCTATGATGTTATATCGCCGTCTTTGATCGAATAGAATGTGTTAAGTTCGCCCGTGCTATAGTTTCTTCGATTGCATGGGGTCATGTGTTGTGAAGAAGTATTGAATAAACGGCTGTCAGAGACCGTGAGGCATAGTGGTTCAGTACTGGATAAATGTTGATAATGAAGGCAGCTCGAGATAGATGATCTTCAGAGAGTTTGAAGTCGTGGAGAACTGCTGGATTAAGAACTATAGAGAATGATATTGAATTGAGGCATCAATTGGGCAGCATACGATGAAGGAAGATATGTGAAAATTGCTAGGCGGTGGTTCCCTTTCTAAAAGGCCAGGTGTAAGCAACGGAAGTCAGATAGCTGTTTAAAGGAATGAGTTTAACAAGTAGGAGAGTAGCAGCGTAGCACATGAATTCAGTAGTAAGACAACTGCCTATCTTGAGGGAAAGTTTGAGAGTTTTAGTGGATGGTGATTGGGTCCACGATCTTAAGTTAAAATGTGGGTTATGTCGGCGGAAGATTGGATGCAACAGGGAGGAGTTGTTAGGAATGAAGAAGGACGCAATGTGGCGGTGAATTTGAAGATGATGTAGCGTATTTAGTAGATGTCCATGAGGAGCAGACGGACTGGTAAAGTTGGTGAATGAGAGCAGGCTTAGGATGGGGTATTGATGTTGCAGAGAGTGTGAATTTTAGCATCGTTGGAAGGTGTCAGTTGGTGATTTCCACAGGTAGGTTATCTCCTATGAGTAGGTTAGCGGTTGCATAGTGGCAAGTTTCTGCGAGGTATTCTGGTGGCTATTCGGTAGGAGGAAGAATGTGTGAATGGTGCTAGAGAATTTGAGTATTTAGGGAATGCTGACAGTGGATTCGGAAGAATTGGACGGATTGGTTAAGAAAAATCATGCTAACAAAGGAGAAAGGATCTCAGCAGGGCTAGAGTGGTGCAAGGAGTAGCTTCGGCCTAAGTAGGGGAGTCCCACCACCTGCGATTGAGTTGTAGGATTGTGTTCTCATGGGGTGGCGGATTGTCGGTGTAATGGAAAGTTATTACAGCTACGGGAAAGGAGTAAAATAGTGATTGTGCGCGGGATTTGACGAATGTGTGCAAAAGTTGGCCCTATTGGACCAGGGTTAGGCTTTGGAAGATTCAGAATTTATGCTTAACGCATATCCGAGTTATAAGGGTAGTGACTCGGTCACGTGCTTCATTGAGAAGGTATTCATGTGCTAGAAGAGCCTTGGAGTTGATTTTATTCGGGGCCAGTCAGAGTGGGTGACTGTCAATAGTGGTCCTAATGAATTTGAAGTTAAGAATGGTGTTTAAGGGTTTGAAGCAGCAGTATGATTAAGAATCGAGCTTTTGCAGTGTAATTTCTGAGAAAGGGAAAATGGTTGGAGTGTTCTATGTTATTTTCTTCGTGTAGAAGAGTATTGAAAGAGTGAGAAAATTAAACTCCAGATTGTAGAAACATTATCAGGAGGGTATGAGACGGTTTGCCGGGTTTAGACACTATGGTCTCGTGAATCAAGACCACTCGGGATGAGTGAGGATTGAGTTTTCTATGAGTTTAATGGGGTTACTATTATTTCTGAGGCAATTAAGGATGATTAAAAGAAGATAGAATTGTTAGCCATGGTTGAAATGGCACATGTACGACAGTGATCAATTCCTATAATGTGATTAAGTTATGCATGAGGTTTGTGCCGGTGCGTGCGAGGCTTGTCGGCCGCCGTAATGGATTTTATTTGGAAGCATTCAAGTATTATGGCCTGTCAGGTGTAGGCTGATCCCAGAAGGATTATGGTGGTATAGACTACTACTTAAGGATTTGCATGTATTGTGATTGTGAGAATTCACGCATGTGTTGTTATGGTTCTCTTGAATTGAGGTGAGAAAAGAAAAAAAAAGGGTTTCTATAAGATGAAGTGTCCACCCTATTAGTAGTTCAGGAGTTATGATGGAATTATGCGTGTCAGGTGCAGTAAGAAGTATGGAATTGGAGTAAGGATCAAGATTGCGGTTCAGTGTTAACAAGGATGTCATGAGCTCGGATGAGCAAGAAAAAGGGATATGAATGTTTAGAGTAAGCTGGTGTTGTCTTCAGCGTCACCTAAGATCGGTGTTTGGTGAAATAGGCTTTGTATCCTGGTTATGGGTTCTTGATTTGTTTTACAATGTTAGTGTGGTCGGTGGTATGGATGTGCTAACTTTTTACCTCGTGTGAAAGGTCGTGGGAGCGTCACCACGGGAAGATTGTATAAGTGTGACATGTAGTCACTTGATTGATTGAAGATTTAGACCAAGTATAAGGGAGTGCAATATTTCTTATTTGAGAGCTTATGCCTGGAAGGCGCTCGGTTCAGTTGGTTGTGGATTGTGGGGTGTTTGTCCCGGCTATGATGACTTTTCTTGCGTGTTATGAGAGGAAGTGGGTTATTATGGACCCAGGTAAAGCTATTAGCCTAGTTCAGTGTGAGCGGAATCAACTTGAGGGTTATGAATGGATTCAATGTGGTTGTGGGCTCCATGTGAATCGGGTGTGTTCCTTCCAGTATGGTGCTTCTAAAGGAGGGGCGTTGGAATATCAGATGTTGTTCCGTCTTCGTCCTATTCATGTAATATTATGATTGTGTCGTGTGAGTTATGAACGGATTGATAATCCCTATATGTTGAGTCTTTGTGTAGTGATGAGGTTATGTGAGCAGGAGAGCTTTAAGATTCAGAGTATATATATCGCACCTCAGTTGTGCTCGAGTTTGGTAGCGTATGGCTCTATCAGTCTCCCCAGGATGGTATTATACGCTTAGCGTGCTCGTGACCGATATTCAGTAATTTGTAATAGTGAGCAATTCGGCTTGGTGTGTATTTCCTTATGTGAATTTCATGATGGCATCGGGTGGCACACCGCCACGGGTATGTTATTTGGATCGGGATATACGCCGCAACAGTGTGATGTTGAGTAAGGTTCCCATATTTACTTTTACTATGTTTTGCTTCCTATTTTCTGAGGAAAGTTCATATTAGTTGTGTGAGTCGAGTAGTCCCTTCCTGAGTCATTTCTTTATGCATCATGTTCGAGTTGAGGCCTATTGGTGTGTTGTGGCATCATGAGAGACTATTAGTCATGCCTGGGGTGATTTATTGACTGAGCAGTTCATACTGGGCGAGACGAAATTATGGTGTCGGGGATCAGTGCGATAAGATTATGTGAAGTATATTACAGGACAATTACCATTATTTGGTTCGTAANTCAGAACGAACGCATGTTTAAATGGGGGAGAATGTAACGACCCGACCGGTCGCTTTGAGCTCTAGCGCGTCATTCGGCGGTTTGAGGATATGAGCAGCTTCGTGTCAGGTATTATAACTCGTAGGCGTGTTCGGAGTTGAATTTCGGGAAGTTCGGAGTCAAATTGGAGAGAAAATTCTCATTTCGGAAGCCTTAAGTTGGAAGAATTGACTAAGATTGGAATTTTGAGTAAACGACCTCGGAATCAGGATTTGAAGATTCCGGCAGGTTCGTATGATGATTTCGGACTTGGGCGTATGTTCGTATCGGGATTTGGATAACCCGGGAACGTTTCGGCATATATTGTGGAAGTTAACAATTTTGAAGGAATTTCATAAGTCTGGGTTGAAAGGTATTTCAGTGATATTGATGTCTGTTTGGGATTCCGAGTCTAGGAATAGCTCCGTATGGTGATTCTGAAGCTGGGAGCGTGATCGAAAGTGAATTCGGAGGTCTGTAGGTTATTTTGAATTCATTTGGCTAAAGATAGAAATTTGAAGGCTTTTGAGAAATCCGACAGGAAGTAGAAAATTTGATATCAGGGTCGGAATGCGATTCTGAAAGTTGGAGCAGGTCCGTAATGTCGAATGTGTGACTTGTGTACAAAATTTGGGGTCAATCGGACGTGATTTGATAGGTTTCGACATCGAAGGTAGAAGTTTGAAATTTCAAAGTTCCTAAAGTTTGAATTGGAATGCGATTCGTGGTTTGGGCGTTGTTTGTGTGATTTGAGGCCTCTAGCAAGTCTGTGGGATGTTATGGGACTGATTCATGTAATTAGACGGGGTCCCGGAGGCCTCGGGTGTGTTTCGAGTAAATTTTACTACAAATTTGATAACCTCACTTGAAATACATAGAATCCAAACATTGATGCAAGACAAGTCCAAAATTACACAAAATTCCAGCTGCTGCTTGAGTGAACAAATTATTGGCAAAAATGAATTTTTCATATATTAATTATAACCATGAATTCTAACATTCTTTCTTTATTTCCAGCTAACATACCATAAATTAGAACAGACAGTGAAAATTAATTGTTGCAATACTGCCCACACATTTTTCAGTGAGACCGATAATAGTAATTATTAATACTGGTGAAATAATTAACCAAATGAAACATACCATAGAATAAAATTCTCTTGGTACGAACTAAGAAAGAGATATTTCTTTGATGATTTAAACGTGTAATCACCATATATACAGACCAAATTGAGCCATTTTTCGACTTTTTAAATTGATGATTCATTTAGTCATAGTTGTTGTTTACCCTAAAAAAGGATAACCATTGAATTTCTTTGTGGTTTTAAGGACACGTGATTTCACTTGGCACCAACTGAGAAAATACATAAATTGATATTAAAATTGATTGTAAAGCAAAATAGAGCAAATCAAATGAGATGTGCATCTTTGGCCCTCGATCTAGGTCACCCTCGAACCAAACGAATATTCTACTGGAAAATATGAATAGAGCAACAGAGTATTAAAAGCTTAAGAAAAAGGTAGTATATTTCTTTGTGTTGCGTGAATATGATGCCTTTTACAAATGATCATACCCCCTTTATATAGTAGGAGAGTCCTACCTTTGATACAATTCTAAATACAACAAGAAATATCATGATTTGTTAATTAATCAGCCTCTTCTTGATACGTTCCGAGATTTCCGCCGTGATCCTCGCCCGATTGCGGATATTTTGACTTTCTGTTATTTGGATCGGTAAACTTCCCTCGATCTCTATCCTGCCTGGTTTCTATTTTGGCCGACCTCGATCTCGATCGGTCTCTGGGTCACGAGCTCGGCAATCTAACCTTACACTGCGGTCCGATATAACATGGGGTCGAACCTTGGCATGCCCCGTTCCAGGACAAGCCTGATTTTGACCGTATACAGATAGTCCCCTCGTTTCTCGGAGAGAAGACCACGAGAAACGATATGAACTTTTCCAATCCTATCTCGACGGGTCATGACGTAAGCGACGAACCCGACCATGAAGTTAGCGACAAGTGGATACTGAAACATCCTGTCAGTTCAGGTATCGAGGCATTAAATGCATGTCACTTGTTGTCGGCCACTATTGGTTCTTGTCACGACCCGATTTACCCTCCGAAAGGCATCATGGCGGCAGCTAGTCTCTACGACTAGGTAAGCCTAATTGCGGAACATATATTAAATAGAAGCAATAAAATAAAGACGGACTAAAGTGAGTCTACAAATGAAACATCACCACTTGGCGCGTACAAAATACAACTTCCCAAAAACCGGAATATCACTTTAGTCACAAGCTCTGTCTCAAAATAGCTCTATGCAACGTAAGGGAATACATGAAAAATCTATCTAAGCCTGGAGTGGAAGGTGACTTGAAGGACTCAACGGACGTGGTAGAATTACCTTTCGATCTCTTGGAAGCTGCTGCTCGGACCCCTAGCCACGAAACGAAGTGCTGGTACCTGGATCTGCACATGGAACACATGCGCTGGAAAGGGCATGAGTACACCACAAATTGGTACCCAGTAAGTGCCAAGCCTAATCCCAGTCGAGTAGTGATGAGGTCAGGTTAAGGCCATACTGGATTTTTATAATAAAAACAGTTTAAAATTGAACAAAGAGATATAATAAGCTAAGGCAAATCAGTAGAAACAATGAGCTAAAAGAAAATAGCAACAGGGAGGCCTCGGCTCAGCACAGCGTATCTCACAACAACAAATATACAATGCAGTACAGGGGGAAAGCTCCCGGAATCTCGTCCGTAGTCCCAATTTAAATATGCAATGCAGTATAGGGGGAGGGGGGAAGCTCCCGGAATCGCGTCCGTAGTCCCAATTTAAATATGCAATTTAGTACAAATACCGAATAAAATTTATTTAAACAGTTCAGGAAAATCACAGGCAAAAATATGAATAAAACTACCTAAACATAGTGCACATAGTAACAACTAGGGGAAGTTCAAGTAAAACAGGTAGACATGCTCCTTCCTAATCTAAACTACATAGTCAATACATGAGACAGTGAAATAGGAATGAAATGATTTATGTCCTGGAGGAAAAAAATGGAGCTTTAGCAACAATGTCCCGTGTATGTACTCGTCACCTCACGTACACGGCGCCCAAACAACAAAAAAACAGTATTAAAAATAGCCTAAAGGGAAGTCCCTAACACAGAGTTAGGCAAACCACTTACCTCGACCACGCTACTCAACTCAAAACCACGTTCTTGCCACGAGTATCCGACTCCGAATGGCCAAAATCTATTCAATTCGATTGCATAATGTAAATATCACTTTAAGGAATCAAAATAGCTAATAAGTTCGAGGCTAATACACGAAATTAGGAAAATTACCCAAAAACTCCCCCGGGCCCATGTCTCGGAATCGAGGGAAAGTTACAAATTTAGAACACCCATTCACTCACGAACTCACTCGAACGATAATCATCGAAAACGGACGTCAAAAAATCTCATTAAATTCTCGGATTTCTATTTGGGAAAACTTCTTCCCATTTTCATGATTTTTCACCCAATTGCTTGATTGCATGGAAGAAATTGCTATAGATTAATGATATACAAATGAAATAAGGTTAGGAATTTTTACCTATGAATCTTCTCCTCAAAACCCACTCAAAATCGCCTACTCCCGAGCTCCAAATTATTTTTAGAAGATATGAATTTCAATCCCTCGAATTTGGTATAAACTGCCCAGCGATCCCGCATCTGCGTCCCCTTGGACCGTACCTGCGGAAAATCCATCGCAGGTGCAAAAACATACTAAAAGGGCTGGGGCTTCATCTGCGGCTCCGTTCCTGCGGAATCCCAGACCGCACCTACGAGAACTGGTTGACCTTGACCAAAACCGCACCTGCGAACCCTTTTCCGCACCTGCATGTCCACACATGCGGTTCCCCGTCTGCAGGTGCGAGACACCAGAACCAGCAATGGTTCATCTATTTTCCAAGTTCTAAAAATTACCCGTTGAGCATCCGAAACACCCCCCCCCCCGAGGCCCCCGGGACCTCAACCAAACTACCAACTAGTCCTAATACCTTATCCAAACTTAGTCGAGCCTCCAAAACACATCACACAATACCAAAATCACCAATTATACATGGATTCAAGCCTAAGAACTTATGAAATTTCCAAAATCTACAACCGATGGCAAAACACATCAAAACTAGTCCGAATGACCTCAAATTTTACACACAGGTCACAAATGACACAACAAACCTACAACCATTCTCGGAATTCCATTCCGAGCCCGATATCAAAATTTCACCTATTGGCCGAAATCGCCGAAATTCTAACTTTTGCCAATTAAAGCCTAAATCTACTACAGATCTCAAAGACACATTCCGGACATGCTCCTAACTCCGAAATCACCCAACTGAGCTAACGAAGTCGCTAGAATCCCAATCTGGACCCGTCTTCACATAGTTCCAACTACAGTACGATTTCTCAAGCTTAAACTCACATATAAGGACTATGTATCCAGAAACTCTCCGAATTTCACCACTCAACGTTCCGACAAGTCCCAAAAGTAGAATAGACACAGGGAAAAAAGTTATTAGGGGATCGGGTGCTAACTCTCAAAACGACCTACCGGATCGTTACATTCTCCCCCTCTTAAGAAAATCGTTCGTCCTCGAACGAGTATAGAGACATACCTGAAGCTGTGAAAAGATGAGGGTACTGACTGCGCATATCCTACTCGGTCTCCTAAGTCGCCACCTCGACCGGCTGACCCCTCCACTGAACCTTTACTGACGCAGTATCCTTTGACCTGAGCCTTCTGACCTGTCTATCCAATATAGCTACCGGCTCCTCAACATATGATAAATCCTTGTCCAACTAGAATGAACTGAAATCCAAAACATGAGTCGGATCACCGTGATACTTCCTGAGCATGGTGACGTGGAATACCGGATGAACTCCTGCTAGGTTGGGAGGAAGGGCTAGCTCATAAGCAACCTCCCCAACACGTCGCAACACCTCAAAAAGGTCAATAAATCTCGGTCTCAGCTTACCCTTCTTCCATAACCTCATGATGCCCTTCATAGACAATACCCGAAGCAAAACCAGATCACTAGCCATAAACGCCAGATCACGAACCTTCCGGTCCGCATAGCTCTTCTGCCTGGACTGAGCTGTGCGAAGTCTCTCCTGAATCACCTTCACCTTTTCCAGGGCATCCTGGACCAAATCTGTACCTAACAATCGGGCCTCGCCTGGCTCAAACCATCGCATTGGGGACCGGTACCGTCTACCATACAAAGCCTCATACGGCGCCATTTGAATGCTGGACTGGTAACTGTTATTATAAGCAAACTCTGCAAGTAGAAAGTATCGGTCCCATGACCCTCCAAAGTCCATCACACAAGCACAGATCATATCCTCAAGAATCTAAATCGTGCGCTCAGACCGCCCGTCCATCTGAGGGTAAAAGGTTGTACTCAACTCTACCTGGTGCCTAGCTCCTGCTGAACGACTCTCCAGAACCGTGAAGTAAATTGTGTACCTCTGTCTGAAATGATAGATACTGGAATTCCGTGGAGGCGAACAATCTCCCTGATATAAATCTCTGGTAACCTCTCGGAGGAGTATGTAGTCAACACCGGAATGAAATGGGCTGACTTGGTCAGCCGATCTACAATCACCCAAATAGCATCGAACTTCTTCAAAGTCCGAGGAAGTCCAACCACGAAGTCCATGGTGATCCGCTCCCACTTCCACTCTGGAAGCTCAATCTGCTAAAGTAACCCTCCCGGTCTCTGATGCTCATATTTGACTTGCTGACAGTTGAGACACTTG
>ML391535.1:84115-139133 GCA_005239525.1 Nicotiana knightiana
ACAATCACCCAAATAGCATCGAACTTCTTCAAAGTCCGAGGAAGTCCAACCACGAAGTCCATGGTGATCCGCTCCCACTTCCACTCTGGAAGCTCAATCTGCTAAAGTAACCCTCCCGGTCTCTGATGCTCATATTTGACTTGGTGACAGTTGAGAACTTGGCCACAAACTCCATTATATCTTTTTTCATCCTTCTCCACCAATAGTGTTGTCTCAGATCCTGGTAGATCTTCGCGGTACCCGGATGAATGGAATGCCGCGAGCTATGGGCCTCCTCAAGAATCAAATCCTGAAGCCCATCCACATTGGGCACACAGATCCGAACCTGCATCCTCATCACATTGTCATCTTCTATAATCACATCCCTGGCATCACTTCGCCGAACCCTGTCCTGAAGAACCAAAAGGTGGGGATCATCATATTGGCGCTCTCGAATGCGGTCATAGAGAGAAGACCGAGCCACCACACAAGATAAAACCCGGCAAGGCTCTGAAAGATTCAACCTTACGAACTGACTGGATAAGGAATATCTAAGGCTAAGGGCATCTCAACTGCTGGAAGATATGCCAAACTCCCCAAACTCTCCGCCCGGCGACTCAAGGCGTCGACCACCACATTGGCCTTCCCCGGGTGGTATAATATAGTGATGTCATAGTCCTTTAGTAACTCAAACCATCTCCGCTGGCGTAAATTTAGGTCCTCATGCTTGAATATGTGCTGCAAACTTCGGTGATCAGTGAAAATCTCACAGGGAACACCGTATAAATAATGACGTCATATCTTCAGGGCGTGAACAATTGCTGCCAACTCGAGATCATGAACTGGATAGTTCTTCTCATGCACCTTAAACTGTCTGGATGCGTAGGCAATCACCCTACATCCTGCATCAACACCGCTCCGAGGCCAATCTTTGAAGCATCACAATAGACGGTATAGGACTCTGAACCCGTAGGCAATACCAACACTGGAGCTGTAGTCAGGGCTGTCTTGAGCTTCTGAAAGCTCTCCTCACACTCCTCAGTCCACCTGAATAGAGCACCCTTTTGAGTCAACCTGGTCATCGGTGCTGCAATGGATGAAAATCCCTCCACAAAACGGCGATAGTACCCAGCCAAACCAAGGAAACTGCGGATCTCCGTGGCTGATGACGGTCTAGGCCAATTCTGTACCGCCTCCACCTTCTTCAGATCTACCTTGATCCCCTACCAAGACACTATGTAGCCCAAGAATGCCACCGAATCAAGCCAGAACTCACATTTAGAGAATTTTGCATACAATCTCTTCTCCCTCAAAGTCTGAAGCACAGTCCTCAAGTGCTGCTCATGATCTTCCCGTGATCGGGAATAAACTACAATGTCGTCAATAAACACAATATTGAAAGAATAAAGATAAGGCCGGACACACTGTGCATCAAATGCATAAAAGCTGCTGGGGTATTGGTCAGCCCAAATGACATAACAAGAAACTCATAGTGGCCATATCTGGTTCTGAAGGCAGTCTTCGGGATATCCGGCTCCCAAATCTTCAACTGATGATAGCCAGAACGCAAGGCAATCTTGGAGAATACCCTGGAACCCTGTAGTTGGTCGAATAAATCATCAATGCGAGGCAAAGGATACTTGTTCTTCACGGTGACCTTATTCAACTGCCGATAATCAATACACATACGCATAGAACCATTCTTTTTCTTCACAAATAATACTAGAGCAGCCCAAGGTGATACACCGGCTCTGATGAAACCTTTATCAATCAACTTCTTCAACTCAGGAGGAGTTATACGGTAAGGAGGGATAGAAATGGGCTGAGTGCCCGGCAACAAATCAATGCCGAAATCAATATCTCTGTCGGGCGGCATACTCGAAATATCAGCTGGGAATACATCAGAAAAGTCCCTCACTACTGGGATTGACTCAACTAGAGGGGTATCAACACTGACATCTCTCACATAGTCCAAGTACGCATCACACCCCTTCTCAACCATCCATTGTGCCTTAAGAAATGAAATGACCCTGCGGGGAGTATATTCTAAGGTACCTCTCCACTCTAATCTCGGCAAGCCTGGAATAGCCAGTGTCACGGTCTTAGCGTGACAATCAAGAATAGAATAATGAGGCGACAACCATTCCATGCCTAAGATAACATCGAAATCTACCGCTGAGTAATAATAAATCAGCCCTGGCCTCAAAACCACTAAGAGAAATCAAACACGACCGATATACGCGGTCCACACCTAGAGTCTCTCCCATAGGAGTAGATACATAAACATGAGAACTCAAAGAATCCTGAGATATCCCCAGATGTGGAGCAAAATAAGAGGACACATATGAATACGTAGAGCCTGGATCAAATAATACTGATTCATCCCCATGGCAGACTGGGACAATATTTGTGATGACTGAGTCTGAAGTAACGGCCTCGGAACATGCTGGAAGGGCATAGTACCTGGCCTGGCCTCCCTCTTTAGGATGGACTCTACCTCCCTGAACACCACCTCGAGCTGACTGAGGAGGTGGAGCACGTGGAGGCTGATAAGACTGTGGAGGTGCACCCCTCCTGGCCCTAGGGAAATCTCTAAACACGTGACGAGTGTCACCACACTCAAAACAACCCCTCGGAGGATGTTGCGACTGAGATTGAATAGGATTTGGCCTACTAGGCTGGCTGTAAATAGTACCTCGAACTAGAGGCACACTGGATACTGGCAGTGCATAATAGGACTCCTGAGGTCTAGGAGGAGCTTGAATACCACTGGCTGCTGGAAGGGCTGAATGAACAGGGAGACCCACAAAGCCCCTACCGTAACGTGCTGCTTGTGCACGAGCTCTTGAAAATGGCCAGTCTCTCGAGACCTCTTGGCCTCTTTCTCCTCTTTGTCCCGGGCGAACATGCCATCTACTCTCCTTGAAATACTCACTGCCTGCTGGTAAGTGATATCCATCTCTAACTCTCTGGCCATACTGGTCCGAATACTAGGATGGAGCCCCTCAATGAAATGGTGAACCCGCTCTCTGACTGTGGCAACCAAGGCTGGTGAATGTCGAGCTAACTCGCTGAAATGGACTGCATACTCCGACACAGTCATAGCACCCTGGCGCAACTGCTCGAACTCCGCACGCCAACTATCCTTGAGGTTCTGAGGGACATACTCTCGCAGAAACATCTCTGAAAAATGAGTCCAAGTGAGTGAGGATTCCTCATCCAGACTACTCAGCTCATAGGCCTACCACCAATGATATGCCGCTTCCCTCAGCTGGAAAGTGGTGAAAGAAACCCCACTGTTCTCCATAATTCCCATAGTGCGGAGAATACGATGATACTCCTCAAGAAATCCCAGAGCGTCATCTGAATCTAGTCCGCTGAAAGTAGGTGGGTGGTACTTCTTGTACCTCTCAAGTCGGAGCTGCTCGGCCTCAGAAGCACCTACCCTAGCATCATGCTGAACTGGAGCTGCTGGGGGCATAGGAATATACTCAGGGACCTGCCCATCATGGACCCTCTGCTCAGGGGTACGGGCTGCGGGAGTCTGTGCCCCTCCCCCGACCTGGGATATAGCAGGAGCTATCGGGAGTAGTCCAGCCTGAGCTAGAGTACTGAACATGCTCATGAATTGAGCTAAAGTATCCTGTAAGGCTGGAGCAGCAATAGGGATCTCCTGTGCCAGCTCTCCAGCTGGGGCTGCTATAGGCTCCTCTGTCGCTGCTCTCGCAGGTGCTCGGGCTGCACCACGTGGTCGTCCTCTACCCCGAGCCCGACCTCTAGCAGGGGGCTCGGGTGCCTGTTCGTCGGTCCTTCTGGTACGGGTCCTCACCATTTGTGGGAAAGAATATAATAGAATTTTAGAATTCTTGATGTCAATAACTTGCACGACAAGGAACTCAAAGAAATATGATTGTTCTTAACAGTTACATAGCCTCCCGAAGATAGATACAAACATCTTCGCATCGATCCGCGAGACTCTAATAAACCGGCTTGTGACTCCTATGAACCTAGACGCTCTGATACCAAATTGTCACAGCCTGATTTACCCTCCCAAGGGCATCGTGACGGCACCTAGTCTCTACGACTAGGTAAGCCTAATTGCGGAACAGATATTAAATAGAAGCAATAAAATAAATACGGAATAAAGTGAGTCTACAAATGAAACATCACCTCTTGGCGCGTACTAAATACAACTTCCCAAAAATCAGAATATCACTTTAGTCACAAGCTCTGTCTCAAAATAGCTCTATACAATGTAAGGGAATACATGAAAAATCTATCTAAGTCTGGAGTGGAAGGTGACTCGAAGGACTCTGTGGACGCGGCAGAACTCCCTTTCGGTCTCTTGGAAGCTGCTGCTCGGACCCCTAGCCACGAAACGAAGTGCTGGTACCTGGATCTGCACAGGTAAAACATGCACAGGCAAGGGCATGAGTACACCACAAATTGGTACCCAGTAAGTGCCAAGCCTAACCCCAATCGAGTAGTGACGAGGTCAGGTTAAGGCCCTACTGGATTTTTATAGTAAAAACAGTTTAAAATTGAACAGAGAGATATATTAAGATAAGGAAAATTAGTAGAAATAATGAGCTAAAAGAAAATAGCAACAGGGAGCCCTCGGCTCAGCACAACGTATCTCACAGCAACAAATATGCAATGCAGTACAGGGGGAAAGCTCCCGGAATCTCGTCCGTAGTCCAACTTATATATGCAATGCAGTACAGGGGAAAAACTCCCGAAATCTCGTCCGTAGTCCCAATTTAAATATGCAATGCAGTACAGCGGGAAAGCTCCAGAATTTTGTATGTATTCCAAATTTAAATATGCAATGCAGTAGAGGGGGAAAGCTCCCGGAATCGCGTCCATAGTCCTAATTTAAATATGCAATGCAGTACAAATACCGGATACAAATTATTTAAACAGTTCAGGAAAATCACAGGCAAAAATACGGATAAAACTACCTAAACATGGTTCACATAGTAACAACTAGGGGAAGTTCAAGTAAAACAGGTAGACATGCTCCTTCCTAATCTAATCTACATAGTCAATACATGAGATAGTGAAATAGGAATGAAATGATTTATGCCATGGAGGGAAAAAAATGGAGCTTTAGCAACAATGGCCCATGTACGTACTCGTCACCTCACGTACACGACGCCCAAACAACAAAAAAATAGTATTAAAAATAGCCTAAGGGGAAGTCCCTAACACAGAGTTAGGCAAGCCACTTACCTCGACTGCGCTACTCAACTCAAAACCATGCTCTTGCCACGAGTATCCAACTCCGAATGGCACAAATATATTCAATTCAATTGAATCATGTAAATATCACTTTAAGGAATCAAAATAGCTAATAAGTTTGAGGCTAATACGCGAAATTAGGAAAATTGCCCAAAAGGTCCCCCGGGCCCACGTCTTGGAATCGAGTGAAAGTTACAAATTTAGAACACACATTCACTCACGAACTCACTCGAACAAGAATCATCAAAAACCGACGTCAAAATCTCATTATATTCTAAGATTTCTATTTGGGGTAACTTCTTCCCATTTCCATGATTTTTCACCCAATTCCTTGATTGCATGGAAGAAATTGCTATAGATTAATGATATACAAATGAAATAAGGTTAGGAATTGTTACCTATGAATCTTCTCCTCAAAACCCACTCAAAATCGCCTACTCCCGAGCTGCAAATCATTTTAAAATATATGAATTTCAAGCCCTTGAATTTGGTATAAACTGCCCAGCTATCCCGCACCTGCGCCCCCTTGGACCGCACATGCGAAATTTCCATCGCAGGTGCGAAAACATACTAAAAGGGCGGGGGCCGCGCCTGCGGTCACTAGGCCGCATCTGCGGCTCCGCACCTACGGAATGCCAGATCGTACTTGCGAGAACTGGTTGACCTTGACCAAACCCGCACCTGCGAGCCCCTTTTCTGCACCTGCGTGTCCGCACCTGCGGTTCCCCGTCCGCAGGTGCGAGACACCAGAACCAGCAATGGTTCAGCTGTTTTCCAAGTTCCAAAAATCACCCGTTGAGTATCCGAAACACCCCCCGAGGCCCCCGGGACCTCAACCAAACTTACCAACCAGTCCTAATACCTTATCCAAACTTGTTCGAGCCTCCAAAACACATCACATAACACCAAAATCACCAATTATTCAATACAAAGAACTTATGAAATTTCCAAAATCTACAACCGATGGCGAAACACATCAAAACTAGTCCAAATGACCTCAAATTTTACACACAGGTCACAAATGACACAACGAACCTACATCTACTCACGAAATTCCATTCCAAGCCTGATATCAAAATTTCACCTATCGGCCGAAATGGCCAAAACTCTAACTTTCGCCAATTCAAGCCTAAATCTACTACAGACCTCAAAAACACATTCCGGACACGCTCCTAACTCCGAAATCACACAACTGAGCTAACGGAGTCAACGGAATCCCATTCCAGACCATCTTCACATAGTTCCAACTGCGATCCGATTTCTCAAGCTTAAAATCACATATAAGGACTATGTGTCCAGAAACTCTCTGAATTTCACCACTCAACGGTCTGACAAGTGCCAAAAGAAAAATAGACTTGGGAAAAATAGTTATTAGGGGATCGGGGCGCTAACTCTCAAAACGACCTACCGGGTTGTTACAGTTCTGAACCGTCATCTTAAACCTATAAATATATCTTTGTTTTTTGCCCAAACTTTATTTTTAAATCTTCTTTACTCTTATCTTCTAATTCTTCACTTTTCTCAAAGTTTTGCTATTTTAGATCTCGGTGTTTCTTCGCCTGTCAGTGTTTCTTCACCTGTCTCGTCACAAAATACCAAGTGATCCTTCTTATTTCCATTGTTATTCATTCTTAAAAGTAAAATGGCTAAGACTTCAAAAAATCGTTCCACAAAAGGAGACTGCTTTATCTTCACGGTTGGTCAGCGAGGAACCGGCGGTGGAGCCATGCCCTGAAGTGTTCTTTCCTAGAGGGTATGTCATTGATTTCAACTTTAATGTTGAAAAGACTTCCTCGGTACAGGGTCGGTGCGAGCCGCTATTGAGGTATATATGCTCAATCCCCGATAACCTCCTCTCCCAGGTTAAAAAAGATTGCAACTGGGATAAAAAACATATGGTGGTGTCTGCTCCTGAATAATCAATCACCACCCACGTGGAAGGGTTCATAAGTGTTTACACTTATCCCTTCACGTTGGGTCCCTTGGATACCGTTATCATATATTTCTGCAAGAAGTATGAGGTGACCCTCAGTCAGATTCACCTCTCTTTCTGGAGGATAGTGATATTACTTTGCTTCTTCGTGAGCAAAATCAACGGGTGTCCCTTCACCCTCGACCACCTCAGACGCCTGTATAGTCCCCAACTCTATAGTGAGGGACTAATAAAGCTTACTCGATGGGCCACCATGCCACCTTTCTCGAGTATAGATGAGGATAAAGACCAGGGCCGCATGGGCCGATTTGTTCGAGTGAAGGCCTAGGACTTTATCCCAGCCGAGAGTATGCCATTTCCTAAGAAATGGAATATGAATTGTAAGTATAAATCTATCCTTAATTTTTGTTTGTTGTATTCGTTTTTCTCACTTTCTTATCACGGTTTTTTGATGCAGCTATTTCCTGGATGCTAGGTGCGGTTCCCTAATCGAGGAATAGGTCAGGGGCCTAGTATTGCAGAATTCACATGTTGAGCGTGCATGGCGTGATTTTTCAAAGGGTCGATGGGAGGACCGTAACCATGGTAAATTCTCCTTCATGACTCAACGATTTGATCATTGTTCGAATTTCTCCCCGATCTTACTCATCTTTCTTTTGTAGGTCTCGGGAAGTACGTGGCAATGAGGCCCCTATCTGGTGATGAATAAATCCTTCCCCGACCATCTCTTCCGAAGCAGATAAAAGAGAGGAAGAGGAAAGGGGCTCCGAGTTCCACGAAATCGGATGAACAGAATCCCCAAAAGAAGCAAGCCCGTAAACCCAAGGGAAACATCATCCCCCCATCTTTGGAATCAATCCGTCGGCTAAGGGATGAGTCCGAACAAGAAGAAGAAACTAGTTTGGTAGCCCGAGTGTAGGCTGGTGTCAATGTTCAAAGAATCCCAAGACGGTGGTAAGCCTCGGCCAAAGTCCCCCCATATTTGGAATCAGTCTGTCAGCTAAGGGATGAGTTCGAAGAAGAAGAAGAAGAAACTGCTCTTCCTCGACTTGATAAGCTCAGGAGGGAAACCTCGGCCAAAGTCCCGAGCCAGAAAGAGTTGAAGATGCTTCTCCTCGAGATTAGAAGGCTATCAAGGAGGCAGCTGATTTTGGTGTAGAAACCATGCTCGAGGCCCCTTGAGATGAAGGCGTCGCCCCAAAAGATTTACTTGGGGTGATAAGTGTCGGAGATTCCCCCTCGTTTTCTCTGTTCACTGAGTCAATGATCAAGGATTCTTAGGCGGTGGAGACTTGCCACGGTGAAGGGGTTCATGGAGAAGAAGACCCTTTTTTGTGGCTATTAGGTCAGGGTGGAGGATGCCTCCGGCTTAGGTGACTTGGAGGTGTCGAGGAAGAGTTCGGGAATGAGTGAAACTTCTCGGGCCCATAGTTGATAGACTAATTCCCGACCCTAAGCATAGACCCTGACCAAAAGCGATCGGTCGTCATTTCGGTTTCAGAGGATGCTCGGGTCCTTTCTACCCCTATAAGGGTGGCCAGCTATCTCCAGTGCTTGGTAACCGAAGAAGACAAAGCTAAAATGGATGAGGTGGAAGCAACCTGCCTTTTCAACGAAGCTCAACATGCACTAAATCAGGTAATCCCAGATTTCCTTGACGATGTCAATTCTTTGTACTTGTGCTTTGTTTTTATACAACCTCATTTTCTGTGCTTGTAGGCTTCAATGCTTCATCATGAAGTATTTCTCCGATTCCGAGGGGAGTCGAGTCGGTACGAGGTTGAGGTCCGAGGGATTACTGAGGAAAAGGATGCCCTCAAGATTCTCAGTGAGCAATGAGAAAGGGAAGCTAAAGGCCTATGAGCTGAGCTAGAAATGGCTCAGAAAGAACACGCCAATCTGGTCGAGCAGGTAAGAAGAATCTTTGAAGTTAGTGATGGTGACTCGGGTGTGGTGGCTAATGGTTCGAACTCGCAGGTCCAAAAAAAGCTTGACATGATCGGGCAACTCCGTGAAGAAGTAGATACATTAAAAACTGAGGCCGAAGAATGGAAGAAGAACATGGATCGTCTGGCTTCAGAAAAGGAGGCTGTCCGGGCCCAGCTGGCCTCGGCTAAAATCCAGCTCAAAAGTATGAAAGAGAAAATCTGATTGCAGGCCAAGAAAATCAAGGAGCTCCAGTCCCAGTTGGGTTCAGCAATTTTTGTTCGGGAAACCTGGTCATGGAGCTTGAAGCGGCCAAATTGGAGGTTAAGGCAACAAAAGCTGATGCTGATGCAGTGGTGGCTATTTACCGGGATGATTCCAAAGCCGCTCTAATTCGAGCAAAGAAGGTTGCCGAGGCCACTCAGGTTCGAGAAAAGGGGGTCGCCGAGCATGCAAAATGTTAATCTCGAAGGGAGACCCTTGTGGAAATCCATGCTCGGGGCTTTGACCTCACAATCGAGATTGAGAACGCTAAGGAGCCCAAAGATGAAGCTGAAGCTGAAGCTAGGAAATTAGCTTATACTGATGATGGTGAAGAATCTGAAAGCTTAAGTGTATCCGAAAGTGGAGAAGACCTCGATGGCGAAGATGCCACTACTGGAGATGGCCAGACCACTTAGGCTTTCAAATAGTTTTTGTATTTCGGTTGAGGCTGCCTCGGCCTTTGTAAAGAACTTCCATCGGGCCATGTTGCCCTTGTAAAAGGTTTTGATGAATATATACTTTTTCCCTTCCATGGTTTCAATCTGTTGTCTTTTAATTGATTTATACAAAGGTCATAGCACCTTAGCATAAAATTATGAAGTTGTATTCGAAGGTCCAAGTTTGAGATGGTAAGGACCGATAGCAAGTACTGCCCTCGATCGTTTTTGATCGGTAACCCCTGAGAATGATTTAACTCTAATTAAGGTAGCCCCTAGGCTTTATGGTCGAATGAGGAAAATTTTGGTTACCTCGTCTTTGATGAAAGCATGCTTGACCTCGGTCAGCGGTCTTTTGTTTTGCTTTACCGGATGGAAATTCGGATAGGCTTAGCTTATGTGTGGTGATTTCCGGTTGAATCCATATCATATCAAGATGGGGCCAAGAAAAGTAATTCATGTTAGTTTTAAAGAATTGAATAAGTTTTCCCCTAAGCTCGAGAGCTAGCCTCATTCCCAGGTATACCTTTCGTTCGGGCTGATGTTAGTCATTATGATTTGTTCCATCTCTTCGATCATCGACTTGGTGGCGATGGAATCATCAGGGACTATGAACGATAGGGGGACCCTATAGTCATCATCTTCGTCAATCCCCTGTTTCTCTGATTGGGTCGATGCCAGTATCTGTGGTTGCTATTTGGCCTCTTGTTTTCCCTTTGAATACGACCCTTTTGTTGATGAGAGTGCCGATATTGGTATCACTTCGTCGACTGCAAACATTTCCTTGGCGGCGGGTTGCTCCCCATAGACCATTTTGACTCCCTCTGGTGTCGGGAACTTCAGAACCTGGTGAAGGTCAAAGGTACTGCCCTCATGTTATGGATCCACGGCCTTCCGAACAGGGCGTTATACCTCATGTCACCCTCGATCACATGGAACTTCGTCTCTTGGATGGTCTAGGCCACATTCACTGGCAAAGTTATCTAACTTATGGTGCTTTCGCACGCCATGTTGAAGCCATTAAGGACTCGTCCGGGGGCATAACTTGATCCTATAAGTCGAGCTATTCTACGACCCTCGATCGCATGATGTTGGCCGAGCTACCTGGATCAATCAAAACACATTTAACTTGAGTCTTATTCATAAGTACATATATTACCAGTGCATCGTTATGGGGTTGTAAGATCCCCTATGCATCCTCGTCACTGAAAGACAAGGTCCCTTCCGGTACATAATCCCGAGTTCGCTTTCCCCTTGTGATCGGCACCTTGGTGTGCTTAAATACGGGCCCTGAGGAATATCGACGCCTACAATAATCATGTGGATCATGTGTGGTGGCTCATCTTGCTCGTTCTGTCTGTTTGAGTCTCTGTTTCTGAAGTGGTTCTTAGCTCGATCGCTTATGAATTCCCAAAGGTGCCTCTAGTTGAACAACCGGGCTACCTCCTCCCTTAGTTGTCTACAATCTTCTGTCCTATAACCATGGGTGCCATGATACTTGCACATTTGATTAGGATTTCTCTGGGCTGGATCAGTCTACAGAGGTCGAGGCAACCTAGTGCCTTTGATGAGCCTAATGGCTGATACGATAGCTGACACATCAATGTTGAAATTATATTATGACAGTTGTTGTGCTTCTTTGGGATCGACATTCCTGTCAAAACCATTCTTGCACATGCGCCCTCGAGAGCTCTGACCTCGATCATTTCTCTTATCATTTCGAACGGGGTTACGCCCAGGACCGTTGTTTCTCCGATCTCCATTGTAGGGTTGGTAACGATCCCTGTTTGACTATGGTTCTCGATCAATATCCCTTTTGACTCTGTCGACATGCCTGATAGGATAAACGGACCCGGAAGGAACTCCTGACTAGTAAACTTCGACCCTAATCTTAGACTGATACCGATTATGCACATCGGCCCAGGTGAAAAATGGGTACTTGATCAAGTTCTGCTTTAATTGTTGTGAAGCCCCCGAGCTTCGTACGTTTAATCCTCTGAGCATCTTGTTATCTTTCTGCTTTACCTTGAAGAGTTCCGACTTCCTAGTATCGACCTTTATGGCCCCAGTGTGTGCTTTAACGAAGGAATCTTCGAGCATGGAAAAAGAATCAATGGAGTTGGGTGGAAAATTATGGTACCATATCATCGCTCCCTTTGATAGGGTCTCCCCGAATTTCTTCAACAATACAGACTTGATCTTATCGTCCTCCAGATTGCTCCCCTTAATTGCACATGTGTAAGAAATGACATGCTCGTTGGGGTCGATCTTGCCATTATACTTGGGAATTTCTGGCATGCGGAACTTCTTGGGAATTAGTTTAGGAGCCACGCTTGGAGGGAAGAGCATTTGCATGAACTTCTTTGAATCCAAACCCTTCAAAATCGGTGGTGCCCCCAGAATTTGATCAACCTCTGGAGTTGTATGTTTCCACCTTCTTGTCATTTGCTTCAATCTTCTTCTCCCCCGATTCAACTCGCTTTGTCAGCTCCTCGAGCATCTTCATGATATCAGGATCGGTTCTCAATTCATTTTCGTTTTATCTTCCTGACACCGATTCGACCCATGAACAACTTCCTGCAATGGCTTGGGCTTGACCGTTCTTGGTGCATGATTATGATTTTGAAGTTGTTCTATTGCATCTTGTTGAGCCTGCAACATTTGGAATATCACTCGAAGGCCGATCCCGCCTTCTTTGTCGCCCTGTACGTTCTGACTGGCTGATCGAACGTCTCTACAGACGCTATTCTCGGGGTCGACGGCCAGGTTTGCATTAATGGAAACATGGGAATTGACATCGATTGGGTCTATGACTCCATCGAGGTTAACTGGAGGTACTTCGTTCCCTGGGGCGGCTACGTTGTCGTTCTCGCCGTAAAAACAAAAGGCCATTGTCTATGTGTGTGGGTGTGGCTTGAGAGTTCGACATGTTGATTGTTGGTTGATTTCCCAATGCACACGCAAGTGTACGTGGTCGACAAGTAATATAGGATTTTAAGTCCAGATATCGTACCCACAGGGACTTGTGATTAACTATCAACTAAACTAAACTCAAACAAATATTTTACTAAAATTAATCTAAAATAGTAAATTAAGAGATTAAAGAGACAACTAACTTAAAGACGAATTCAATGTAATTTGATATTCTAGAGTTATGGGTTGGCAAACAATCACGTTGAGTTTTCGACCTAAATCTTCTAATCAGGTTTATTGATTGACGAGGTTAATATTGCTCGTAGCCTTCTCCCGAAGTACAACTCGCCTATTCAAGNGCCACTCATCATTGATCCTAGAATCAAAGATACTCACAAGAACAAGTATAAAATAGTGTGTGTTACGAAAGTTAGTACCAGACAATCACTATTATCCTTAGCCCCATGGTGGCTGCCAAACTGTTTACCCTAAAAACAGATAACAATTGAATTTATTTGTGATTTTAAGGACACGTGATTTCACTTGGCACCAACTGAGAAAATATATAAATTGATATTAAATTTGGCTGTAAAGAAAAATAGAGAAAGCCAAATGAGATCTGCAGCTTTGACCCTCGAGCTAGGTCGCCCTCGAACCAAATGAATATTCTGCTGAAAAATATGAACAGAACAATTGAGTATTGAAAGCTTAAGAGAAAGGTAGTACACTGCTTTGTGTTGCGTGAATATGATGTCTTTATATATTAGGGGAGTCCTACCTTTGATACAATTCTAAATACAGTAAGAAATCCCATGATTACCTAATTAATCGGTCTCTTCTAGTATGTGCCGAGATTTTTGCCGTGATCCTCGCCCGCTTGCAGATATTTTGGCTTTCCATTATTTGACTCGGTAAACTTCCCTCGATCTTGCTCGATCTCTATCCTGCCTAGTTTCAATTTTGGCCGACCTCGATCTTGATTGGTGTCTGGGTCACGAGCTCTACAATCTAATTTTATACCACTGCCCGATATAACATGGGGTCGAACCATGGCCTGCCTCGTTCCAGGACAAGCACGATTTTGACCAGTTGTAAAAGAAAATTATGACTATCAAATGAGCTAATTAGATCAAGCTGGTTGAATAAGAGTACAATTATGACCCAACTCATCAAAATTTGTTTGGATTAAATTTCATTCTTCATGTTTTAGCTGGAGAATAAGTTTCTATATTAACCCAAATTGAGGCTTAATATTCAAACCGTGCCTACACTTTTCCCATTTAGCCAAAAATGTTGATATGGTCCACTTTGGGTTCGGTCAATTTTGTCATGACTCATATGTCATTTACCTACCTCGTCATAGTTGGATGATTTACACAATTATTGGCTAGTTTTGACACCCTATGAAAAAGAATCTGTTCAAAGAAAAAAAAAAGTTTTCAGCAGAAACACGACTAGTGTGTAAAAGAAATATTTACGTTATCAATGAAGTTTAAATGAAAATATGATCATATAGCTAATTCCTTATCGCAAGTATTTAAGATGTAAAGACTTATTTTGTCTTTTGCTTTACTATTGATAATATTAGCTGCTAGGTACCCTACCTACAGTGGAATATTAGCAACAAAAAAAACCGTGACCATTCATATAGCTGATTTGTAATTGCAGAGCCACCTTAAATCAAGTGCATTTTTTATTTGACACTTTTTAATGAAAATTTTGGCTCTATTAACACCGAGGCCAACTTAAGATTGAAATGTAATTGTCATTATTGTATTTGTTTATCCTTAAAATAGATAACTATTAAATTTATACGTGATTTTAAAAATATGTGAATTGATTCAACACAAATAATCAAGAACGTTAGATAAATGAGTTAAAGATACGATGAATAATCAAACCAGTGCTAACGTTATGGCCTAGCTTGAACTTGGATTGGGCAATAGTTTCTGCCCCCGGTTGGGTCTTGGGTTTGAAGCCAATCAAGAACAAAGAACAAAAGTAAAGTAAAGACTTTTCGGTAGCTAGAAAGTAGGGAAATAAATTTGTATTGTCTTGGTATGCGTGTTACCATGTATAACAAAAGCTTTCCCTTTATATAGTACGAGAGTTTCACCCCTAATACAAGTCTAAAAACGGTAAAAATCTTCTTTTCTCGTTAATTAATGATCGGTTACCGACATCGGGCGAGATTCGCGTGATGATATCAGGTTGGATACGTATACCACGACCCTCTGTCAGCCGTGTGCAACCGTTCTTGCGCTTATCGAAGTCTCATAACCCATCCCGACCCCGGGGTACGTCATTTTGTCATGTTCGATGGTGAGCATTTTATTCGGGCCTTGGTGCAAGAAGTTCTCATCTTTGATTCCAACCACATATAATCGCTCGTTTCTCAAAGAGTAGGTTTGCCGAAACGATGGGAAATGATAGATGAGCCCCGCTTCCTTCCTTCACACTTTATAACTGAGATGACTGGTGGGCCGAAACGTCCCCCCAATCGCGTTGTTCTGACTTCAGACACGTGTTGATTATCGACTAGTTTCCTTCGGATGTGAAGCGTCGCGTATTAGTTACACTCCCCTCTATAAAAGCTTCGCTGCCCTTCACTTCTTTTACTTTCTGATCCTAGCCCTTACCTTCGAACTTTGCAAAGACTTTCAACTCTCTCAAACCTTCATAACTTGCTTCTTGAATCCTCACATCTTCATCTTCAACCTCTAAATATTCATATATTTTCTTGGACTTTTTACCCAAAACTTCATATTTTCACTTCCAACCTAAATCTTCATAATTCTTATTCAAATATTCATATATTTTCTTCAAATCTTCATAAATTTCCCATATCTAAGATGGCCAAAACTTCCAAGTCCGTACCACAACAAACGGTCCCTTCATCTTACCACCCGGTCGTGGGTGTCGAAGTGGCTGCCTCGAAGTGGCCCCAGATCCCCCAATGAAAAGTTTTATGCACGTGGGATGTTTGATCGGGAATGACTTCAAGGTCGAGAAGGCCTTTAGACAACAAGACCGAGGTGAGGGAGCATCAAGATGCTCCATCACCGAAGAAACTTTACCTGTATTCCGAGCGCACTGAAAGTGGTAGGGTAAAGATGTGGTTGTCCCGGGGCCTGACGATGATATAATAACTCACGTGAAGGGTTATCTGAGTGTTTACACTTACCCCTTTACGCTCGCCCCCACGGATCCCATAGTTCTTGCTTTCTTCAAGAGATACAAGGTGTGTCTCGAGCAAATCCTGGAACGCGGTTTTAAAGATATGTGGATTGATTCACCACAAATAATCAAGAATATTAGATAAATAATTTAAAGACACGATGAATAATCAAACCAGTAGTAATGTTATGGCCGAGCTTGAACTTGGATTGGGCAATAGTTTCTGCCCTCAGTTGGGTCTTGGGTCAAGAACAAAGAACAAAGAACAAAAGTGAAATAAAGACTTTTAGTAGCTAGAAAGCATAGAGATAATTTTGTATTGTCTTGGTATGTATGTTACCATGTATGTATTCAAACAAAAGCTTCCCATTTATATAGTAGGAGAGTTTCACCCCTAGTACAAGTCTAAAAAAGATAAAAATCTTCTTTTCTCAATTACTGATCCATTACCGACATCGGGCGAGATTCGCGTCGTGATATCCATATTGGATGCGGATATCACGGCCCTCTGTTAGTCGTGTCCAACCATTCCTGCGCTTCTCGAAGTCTCAGAACCCGTCCTGCCCTGGGGTACGTCATTTTATTAAGTCTAATGGTGAGCATTTTATTCGGGCCTTGGTGCAAGAAGTTCTCAGCTTTGATTCCGACCCCGTGTAATAGTATCCTTATTTCACTTGTCCCACCGTGAAATTGGGTTGTACATTGGCCCCGATTTAAACCTTATATAGACAGTCTCCTCATTTCTCAGAGAGTAGGTTTGCCGAAATGATTGGAAATGATAGATGAACCCTAGTTCCTTCCTTCGCACATTATAATCGAGATGACAGATGAGCCGAAACATTCAATCAATCGCGCCATTGTGACTTCGGAAACGTCTCGATCATCGGTTGGTTGCCTTCGGATGTTAAGCATCGCGTATTAGTTACATTCCCCTCTATAAAACTTTCTCTCCCTTCATTTCTTTTACTTTCTAATCTTAGACCTTACCTTCGAACTTTGCAAAGGCTTTCAACTCACTCAAATCTTCATACCTCACTTCTTGAACCCTCACGTAATCTTCAACCTCCATACCTTCATATATTTTCTTGGATTTTTAACCTTGAACTTCATATTTTCACTTCCAACCTTTAAATATTCATACGTCTTCTTCAAATCTTCATAAATTTTCGCAGATCTATGATGTCCAAAACTTCCAAGTTTGTACCAAAGCAAACAGTCTCTTCATCTTCCCACCCGGCCGCGGGTGCCGAAGAGGTTGCCCCTGAAGTGGCCCTAGATCCCCCAATGAAAAGTTTTGTACACGGGGTATGTTCGATCTGGGACGACTTCAAGGTCGAGAAGGCCTCTAGCCAACAAGACCGGGGTAAGGGAGCATCAAGATACATATGCTCTGTCACGGAAGAAACTTTACCCATAGTCCAAGAAGACTATAAGTGGGAGGGTATAGACGTGGTTTTCCGGGGGCCTGCTGATATAACCACTCGCGTGAAGGGGTATCTGAGTGTTTACACTTATCCCGTTATGCTTGCTCTTGTGGATCCTGTAGTTCTTTCTTTCTGCAAGAGATACGACGTATGTCTCAGTAAAATCCACCTATCTTTCTGAAGGATTGTGATCCTCTAGCATTACTTTGCGAACAACATCGAGTCTCCCTGGTTCACCCTCGACCATATACTCCTTTTATACAACCCCAGAATCTTCTGAGGGGGACTGATCAAGCTCACTTGTTGATCAAGCAAGGATCCTTTCTCGAGCATTGATGAGGATCGAGACCGTGGTTGGTAGGGACGGTTTGTTAGGCTAAAGACCGAAGACCTAATTGCCCCCGAGTTTCTACCGTTCCCCAAGTAGTGGAATGCATCCCATGAGTATTGTCTCTCTTGGGTATTCCTCCCCTTCTATTTCCTTTTTTTTCTTATTGCTTCACTTTTGGTCTCACAACCGTTGCCCGAGTTCCAGATGTAATCACTCGATTCGAGGTGTGGATCGAGGGGATTTGTAAACAGATGCCTTATTCTGAGCGCACATGGCGCAAGCTCTAAAAAGGCATATGGGAGGCCTATTCTCATAGTTAGGTTCCTTGCCGAAATTGTTATCATCTCACTTTTAAGTTAGTACGTTTTACTGTTGCCTCGTTAAAAACCTTGCAGAAAAACCCATTTTGGGACAAAAATGGTTCAATGGAAAAAGAGTGAAACGCGTGCCTTTAGACCTAACATCCATATCCATTCTTGGTCGTTTACCTGCAAATATTAGTCCGATTCATAACATGATTAAAGAATAATTGATTTTGTACCTTAGCGGTAGTACCTTTTTAAGTGCGTCACATTCAATTTGTTTGGTAGTTGCACACTGTTTCCTTCTTCGAGTTTGTACGAACCTTTGACGGTAATTTTAACGACTTGATATGGTCCTTCCCAATTTGGTCCCATCTTCCCCTCGTTGAAGTTCCAGGTGTGTAATGTTACTCTTCTCAACCAAGTCCCCGATCATAAGGTGTCGGAGGTTGGATCTTCGGTCGTACGTTCTTTCTATTCACTATTTCTTGGCGCCCAACCAGACTAGGGTAGCCTCCCCCCTTTCATCCAATAGTTCTAGGCTCGTGATCATGGCCTCGCTGTTTGAACCTTCTATCATATATTGGAACCTGAGGCTCGATTCTCCCACTTCGAGTGGTATTAAGGCTTCGGCCCCATAGACCAATGAAAATGGGGTGGCCCCGGTACTAGACTTCGAGGTCGTACGGTATGCCCACAGGACTCCGGGTAGGATTTCCTTCCATTTCCCTTTGGCATTGGTCAACCTCTTTTTAAACTCATTGAGTTTACTTCGGTGTGGCCTTAATCTATCACCTATTTCATGAGTTGTACTATTGGTCCCGAGATGAATTCATCGACATTCGTCGAATTGATGTAGTGTTACCTGTAATTTGTCTAGGAACCTTCACATCTATTCCTCTTTCACTTCGAACGTTCCATTGACTTAATTTACATACGAGGAGGGAGTTGCACTTAGCTTCGATCACCTCGGCCCCAATGCTTTTAGCTAGTTCGAGACCTGCAATTATGGCCTCATGCTTGACCTTATTGTTAGTCAATTTCACAGTTCTAATAGATTGCCTAACTACATTCTATGTAGGTGGTTTTAGAACAACATGGAGCCTGGACCCCTTTGCGTTCGAGGAACCGTCCGTAAAAAGGGTCCAAATTTCTGAGGTAGTCCTTGAGGTCAACAATAATTCCCTTTCGACTTCAGGTATTAAGGCTGGCATAAAGTCATCTACGAAGTCTGCCAAAATTTGAGATTTTATGGCGGTTCAAGGTCGATACTCGATATCGTACCCGCTGACTTCGACGGATCATTTGGCCAACCATCCCTGAGTTTATGCTTGATGTTCCTCAGTGGTAAGAGGTTACGACACATATGGGTGGCATTGAAAGTATGGTTTTAACTTTTTGGAGGCGCTTAGCAAAGCGAGCACCAATTTTTCCAAGTAAGGATACCTTGTTTCGGCCACGACTAAAGTTCTAGACATAGTAAATAGAATTTTTGTACCTTCCTCTTCTCGAACTAATACTCCACTTACCGCCACCTCAGAAACCACCAAGTAAAGGTACAGTTGTTCATCTGCCTATGGAGTGGGCAGTAGGGGCGGACTTGATAGGTACCATTTGAGCTCTTCCAAAGCCTCATTTCGAGGTCCAGGAAAAACTCTTCTTCTTCTTCAACAGTGAGAAAAACCATTGGCTTTTGTCCGAGGGCCTCGACATGAAGCTGCCCAGAGCGGCTATACGCCCAGTCAGCCTCTAAATGGCTTTGACATTATCCACCATGGTGATGTCTTCTATGGCCTTAATTTTGTCGGGATTGATCTCGATTCCCCGACTGGATACCATGAACCCGAGGAATTTTCCCGATCCAACAATGAATGTGCACTTCTCCGGGTTTAGCTTCATATTATATTTCTTCAATATGTCCAAGGTTTTCTGTAAATGTTTCAAATGGTCCTCGGCTCATAGGGACATAACTAACATGTTGTCAATATAAACTTCGATTGATTTCCCTATATGTTTATCAAACATCCGGTTTACTAGGGGTTGGTAGGTGGAGTCGGCATTCTTTAATCTGAATGGCATTACATTATAACAATAGGTGCCGAATTTAGTGATAAAAGAAGTCTTTTCTTGGTCTCCCGAGTCCATCTGAATTTGGTTGTACCCGGAATAGGCATCGAGAAAGTTGAATGTCTCGTGCCTGTCTCTTGTGTTGATCATCCGATCGATGTTAGGCAAAGGAAAAGAACCCTTAGGTCATGCCTTGTTCAAGTTTGTGTAATCTACACACATTCTTAGCTTATTTCTTTTTTTTAGGTAATACCACTATGTTAGCTAACCAGTCGGGGTATTTAACTTCCCGAATGGACCCTAATTAAAGGAGTCTAGATACTTCGTCCTTGATGAATGTATACTTGACCTTAGACTGAGGTATCATGTTCTATTTAATCGGGTGAAACTTCGGGTCCAAACTCGACTTATGAGTGGTTACCTCTGGCGGTATCCATGTCATGTCAAGATGGGGACAAGCGAACAATCTATATTAGCTTTAAGAAAATTAATGAGTTCTTTCTTGAGCTCGGGGGTTATCCGTCAGGTGTTCGATGAATGTGACTTGCTCCAACTCTTCGATCGTTGATTTGGTGGCATCGGTATCATTAGGAGCTATGAATGATCTCGGAATTTCATAATCATCCACCTCGTCAGCTCTTCGTTCCTCCGGTCCGGTCTGGCCAGGACCGACATCGATGGTTGCCATTTAACTTCGGCCATTCTGGTTGGCTCCGTGTTCCTTAATGTCGAGATGGCGAGCACCGGGAATACTTTCTAGACTGTGAACATCTCCTTTGTAGCTGGTTGTTCTTCGTATATCGTCTTGATTCCTCCTGGTATAGGTAAATTCAATGCTTGGTGTAGGGTCGAAGGTACCTCCCTCATGTTGTGAACCCATGGTCTTCCGAATAAAGTGTTATATCTCATGTCTCCTTCTATCACATAGAACATTGTTTCTTGGATGGTCCGACAGTGTTCCCTAGTAGGGTTATCTACCATTTGGTGGTTTCACATGCCATGTTAAATTCGTCCAAGATCCTGACTTCTGGAACTATTTGTAACCCAAATGGCTCTACGACCCTCGATCTGATGATGTTGGATGAGCTACCTGGATCAATCAACACACATTAACTTGAGATTTATTGATAAGTACGGATATTACCAGTGCATCATTATGAGGTTGTATGATTCATTCGGCGTCCTCGTCGCTAAACGAAATGGTTCCCTTCGAGATATAATCTCGAGTGCATTTTTCCCTCATGATAGATACTTTAGTGCATTTTATCATTGGATCTCAAGGGACATTGACCCCTCCAATGATCATGTTGATGATAGGTTGAGGTTCCTCTTGTTCGGTCTGTTTGTTGGTGTCCCTGTTCCTGAAGTGTATTTTGGCTCGATCACTCAGAAATTCTCGTAGGTGCCCGTTATTAAACAACCGGGAAACTTCTTCCCTGAGTTGATCAAGTTATCAGTGATAGATGATACATCTACATTAAGGCGAATCGACAAAGGATGGGCAAAAGTCACAAAGTATGAGGTGAAATTAGGTCGTCATTCTTAAGATGAACATTAATGAAGAAGGATTAAAGGACATAGATTTATACATATAGGATAAGTAACGAGGGTAACCTGGATTTGGTTGCAGACCACAGTAACGATAAATATTATGGTATAGTATGACCTACCTAGATGCAGTAAAGTCATACGAATGGATAAACGGATCAATGAAATGAAGTATTACAATATTCGTAAGTTCAACAAAGTATCGAGCGAAGAACTTCAGTATACCTATAGATGCCCAGAGGGACATCTTATTAAGCTTTGTATATGTTTACAAAGTAAGGCCTAGAAATTGGCTAAAAGCTGGAGGAAAAAGGAGAGAAAAGACGCATAAGTGCACTTACAAGGTCAAAGTCGTACATGCTGAATGATAGAAGATAGCAACAGTTACGAGACTGGAAGGATTCCGACCATAAGTCGTGGTGTGAGGAAGAGGCCTAAAGGGAGGAATGCCCTGGCTTTTGGATTTAATCACAGAACAGTTGCCTAGATGGCAAGGAGAGTAATAAAGTGTTCGAAAGACATAGGCAATGAAAATGATAAGAGCACCAGTCAACATTCGAGGACGAATGTTCCAAAGGGGGGGGAATGATGTTACATGTCGCATTCTCGTATGTTAAAGTTTCGTCGTAAGTTAATCGACGTAAGTTCGGGGATGGGATTAGTAAGTTAATCGTCGTAAGTGATAAGTAAATCCGTGAAGGTGAGAGGGGAAGCAAGTCAAAGAAAGCGAATTTTCGTCCAAGTTTGGCATGTTGGAATTAAATACGGCCCGAGCTAAAATACTCGGTATTTATGAACTAGTGACATACAAGGTACCACATGACCATGATAGTAAGGTGTATAAGGTATGTTAAAAGTGAGTAGTATTTTAAGTAAGTGGGAATAACTCTCAATTATGCATGTAATTGGTTAATTATCGGGTAACGGGACATTACATAATTACCTAATAAGTGGATAAAGATTAAGAAATTATCAATTATTTGGATAAGTTTATGAAAACGTGACAGCATATGCCATAAGAAATTATGACTCTTTCAATTGAATGAAAGAGGTGGCATAACTAATTAATACTACATGGATTAGTCATTTGGAGTAGGTGGCTTATACTTAAAAATTATTACATTTCCAAGACTTCCCGTATCAAAAAAATTCAAATAGAAGTGGAAAAACGTTAAAAACTCTTTCCTTTTTACTTGTTAACATCTGAACTGTATATGCCTAAGGTGAAAGTTGTTCATACATGAGCTGGGGTCAAGAATATCCACTGCATATTCTCAAAGACATTGAAATCAGATCCTACATCTTTCATTAAGCAACATTGTTCCTACAAGTTTCAACGATTCCAACAAAATTTAGCAACGTAAAATTTTGCGGTTATAAGGGAGTACGGTGTACTCTTTTTCAAGAAGATCATACGGATTTTTTCTACTTCAGGTATGTTAAGGTTATCCCTTCTTTCTTTTGGCATGATCCATACGATACAAATGAAACGAGCAAACTACGCAACTTTCATAAATGACTCTATTCATAGAAATACTAGACAAATGTCATGTACGTAAAAGATTGTATGGCCTTGTCGGCCTATGTTCAGTATACGAGTGGTTATTTTGATCTTATAGGCCCATATGTCTTATGTATAAATTGGTATCACATGTTGTATTCTATTTATCTCACGGCCTCCTTCCGGCCCAGTTATCTATGATAGTATGACATGAAAAGATACGTTATGTTGGTACTCGGTTGAGTAAGCTACGGGTGCTTCCTCGGAAGGTACCGGGTGCTTCCTCGGTCTTGTGTCCGTGAGTGCCATGATAGGTCCACCTTAAGTTAAAATCTCTCTTGGTAGGGTCGGACTGCAATGGTCGAGGCCACTTGGTGTCTTTGATGTGACCGATGGTAGATATGATACTGGCAGCGTCGATGTTGAAGTTAAATTCTGATAATCTTGACGCCTCCCTGGTTTGAGTGGCCTTTCAAAACCATGTTAGCTCATCAGACCTCGGCTATTGGGCCCTCGATCACTTCTCTTATCGTTCCTCGTAGAGTGATGCCCGGACATGTTTACCCTTCGATCTCCATTATATGGTTGGTACTGGTCTCTGATCGATCTTGGTTTGTGATCGATGACTATCTTAGATTTGTCGTCGGTCCTAGCGGGACAGACGGACCCATAAGGGGTTCTGAGTTGGTTGTCCTCGACTCTGATTTTCGACTACTACCTGTTGCGGACGTCGACCCAAGTTACCGTCGGGTATTCCACTAAAATTTTTTTAGCTTCTACGAAGCCAAGGAACTTCAAGGGTTACGTCCTTGAGTGAATGCCAGAACGAACCAATCATCCGCAACCGGAGGCAGATCCGTCTATTCCATTTGAAACCTTGACATAAACTCCCTGAGCATCTCGTTGTCTCTTTGTTTAACCTTGAAAATGTCCGATTTCCTGATCTCGACCTTGATGGCCCCGACATGGACCTTTACAAACGCATATGCAAGCATATCAAACGAATCAATAGAATTTGGGGGTAAGTCGTGATACCATACCATTGCTGACTTTGATAGAATTTTTCGGAACTTATTTAGCAATACCGACTCAATTTCGTCATCTTCTAAGTCGTTCCCCTTGATGGCGCATGTATATGAGTTTACATGCTCGTTTGGATCTGTGGTTCTGTTGTACTTTGGAACATAGGGCATACAAAACCTCTTTGGGATCGGCTTCTTTGCAGCGCTCGGAGGGAAAGGCTTTTGGATAAACTTTTTGAAATCTGGTCCTTTTAATATCGGAGGTGCTCCTGGGATTTGATCGACCCTGGAATCATTTGTCTCCACCTTTTTGTCGTTGGCCTCAATTTTCTTCTCACCTGATTCCACCAAATTTTTCACTGCTTCAAGCATTTTCATTATCTCGGAGTTGGTCCGGGGCTAAGCTTCACCCGACCTCTCTGTGGTCTGCTCGTTTCTTCGGGTGTTTTCCCGAGACTGTTCGGGCTTGACCTTACCGGGAGGATGGCCTTGATTCTGTAGTTGTGCTATCGCATCACCTTCGCCTTCGGGCGTTTCTCGAACTGTTGGTCGAGGGCCTCTATGACACCTCATTTCTAGGCACCAGGTTGTTGTTTTCTCCATGATGGCTGGACTCCTCAACGTTCAAGTGAGCAGACTAAGAATTTGACATTTTTTAAGCTGGCATGTGATGTTTAGCTTAAAGTATATATATTTTCATGTATATCACCTCATATTTTACTTTTGTTTCGTGAATGTTAGATGTTATGTGATGATTTATATTAATTTGAAGTGTTTTTATGTGTAGGAACGATTCGGGATCAATTGGGAGTGAAACACGCGAAATTAGAGCCAAAACGGATGAAACCGGACAAAACGGCAATTTTGGGCGCCACAGACAGGGCTGGGCGCCACCTGTGGCGCTGGAGGCAGAAAAAATTTATAGGGTAGCGCCCTGGTGGGCGTCCGACGCTACCCAGGGCGCCGGTGACGGGATTTTCTCCTGTATTTCCTGGGACACGCTTATTTCGGCCCTAGACCTACGCAACACGTATAAAAGCAAGTCTAAGCTTATTTTTGAGATATTCACGCCACTTTGGAGGATAGATACACACTGAATCGCTAGGGAGCAGAGGATTCTCAGTTTCTTCATATTTTTCTAGTATTTAAAATTAATTCAACACTTATGCAATTGTTTGATTTTAGTATGAGTGACTAAACACCCATTGTTCTGGGGTTGTGATTTAGCCATGGATATTGTTGTTCGAAATTAGTTTAACCTTGATTTTAATTCACTCAATATATGGTTGTTTCTTCAATTCTGTGTTTAATTGCTTAATTGTCTGGCCAGCAGTTAGGTTCTATATACTATCTATGCTATGTTTGGGAAAGCCGTGTATAGATTAGAGAAGAGTTGAAGAGAGAACGATCTTAACCCTTCAGGGGAGCGGATTTGTGGTTAGGATAGGAATATACCTAGTCACTGTGCTTAATTAAATGTCGTAATCTTAATGCGTTCTGATAGATTAATTTCATAGGAATATAGGCGTTAATCTATTGAGAATAGGCGAGTAGTGCTTCGAGAGAAGGCTATGAGAGCAATTATTGATTAATTAGCAATCATTAGTGAATTATATGAAAGGGAGAGTTAACTAGAACACAATACGAATGGTGAACCAATCACAACCCTGGAATATTTGTCTTTATTGAAAACACAACAATCAACTCGTTACTTCATAATTAGTTAACTCTTAGAATCGTAGTATAGCATAGTTACATTATTGGATTTTTATTTTGGCTTGATTAAATAACAATTATAGTGAATTAGTGAATAGTCTACACAAGTCCTTGTGGGTTCGACACTCGATTTATCATTATATTACTTGTACGACCACGTATACTTGCTTGTGCATTTAGGACCAACAAGTTTTTGGCGTCGTTGCCAGGGACTTGAATATAGATTACTTTCTAGTTTTTACTTTAATTGTTTATTTCATCTATTCTAACATTACTTAATCATTTCTCTAATCTCAGGAACTTTGATTGAATGCGTAGGGTCAGAAGCCAGGACAGACTTTACGGCTTTGACCCCGAACCTGAGAGACCATTTCACCGGAATTTGAGGGAAACAAGGGATACAGACAATATTCAGGACCTCGTTCAATTTCCTGTGAACATGGCAGAGGAACAACACATGGCTTTTCAGGAGGTAACAATGCCCAATATTGATAATGTTACCTCCAGCATCGTGAAGCCCAGAATCACTGGGCACTTTGAGCTGAAACAGAGCATGATCCAGCTACTTCGTGCAAACGGGCAGTTTATGGGTCTTCCACACGAGGATCCACAGCAGCACATTCTGAACTTCTTGGAGATTAGTGATACTTATATCACTAACTGGGTCACGCCAGATTATGTGAGGCTCACGCTTTTCCCATTCTCTCTATTGGGCGAAGCAAAGCGATGGCTAAAGGCAGAACCAGCTAATTCCATTACATCATGAAATTAATTGGCGAGAAAATTTCTGGCAAGGTTCTTCCCTTCAGGAAAGACTGCAAAGATCAGAAGTGAGATAGTCTCTTTAAACAAAAAGCAGGCGAATCTTTATATTCAGCATGGGAAAGGTTTAAGGGGCTACTCAGAGACTGTCCTCATCACAATCAGACAAACGAAGTGTTAGTTCACACTTTCATTGAGGGGCTCCATCCCCAAACAAAAATTGTGGTAGATGCAACAACTGGAGGTCAGGTATTGGAGAAGAATTATGATGAAATATTTGCATTATTGAATAAATTCTCCAAAAGCAATCCAGACTAGAAAGGTGAGATGGGAAGGAATGTGGTTCAAAAGTCACCAGGGGTTCTTGAATTAGATGTTGTCTCAACATTGTCAGCTCAGATCTCTACATTGACTAACCAAGTCAATCAGATGACCATGATCATTAACAAGCAACAGTCTCAACCACTGCAACAGGTCCAACCAGTACAACAGGTTCAGGTATTTTGTGAAGTCTCTGGAGAGGGTCACATGAGCAATCTATGCCCAGCAAATCCAGAGTCTGTATATTTTGTGGGTAATGCAAATCGAGGCCAAACAAATCAATATGGGGACACTTACAATCCCAACTGGAGGAACCACCCAAATTTCTCTTGGGGTGGAAATCAAGTCAATCAGGATCAATATCGACCTCAAGCACCTCAACAACAATACAAACCACCTCAGGCTAAATAATCAGCTAGCCTTGAGGATATTATGAAGAGAATGATGAACGACCAACTTGCTTTCAATCAGAAAATAATGGCTGATCACCAGGCCCAAGCAGTAGCAATGAGAAACTTGGAACGTCAAATGGGCCAACTTGCCAGTGCCCAAAATACCAGACCAGTAGGGGCTCTTCCTAATGACACTGAGCCCAATCCTAAGGCTCAAGTCAATGTGATTACCTTGAGAAATGGAAGAGTACTAGATGAAGTTCCAAAGAAAAAGAAGAATACGGCTCATCCTGAAGGAGAATTAGTTCCCAAGCCAGTTGAGGGGAATGAGAAAGATAATAAAGGACCCGAGCCAGTAACTGAGACAAGGCCACCACCTCCGTTTCCACAAAGACTGCAAAAGCAAAAAGATGATGTTAAGTCTAAAAAATTCTTAGATATGTTGAGCCAAGTGATTGTGAATTTGCCTTTGGTGGAAATTTTGCAAGAAGTGCCTAAGTATGCAAGGTATCTCAGAGATATTTTGGCAAACAAACGAAGACATGCAGAGTTCGAAACAGTTGCACTTACTGAAGAGTGTAGTGCCAGGGTTCAGAGTAAACTTCCTCCTAAGTTGAAGGATCCTGGGAGTTTCACAATTCCTTTGTCTCTTGGAAAATAAGAAGTTGGTAGATCCCTGTGTGATTTAGGGGCTAGTATAAATTTGATGCCCTGTTCTTTGTTCAAGAAACTCAAATTGGGGGTGCTTCAACCTACCACAATCACTTTACAGTTAGGAGATAGGTCATTAGTTATGCCAGAAGGAATTATTGAGGATGTGTTAGTTGGAGTGGGAAAGTTTATTCTCCCAGCTGACTTTATTGTTCTTGATTACGAGGCAGATGAGGAAGTGACCATTATTTTGGGGCGACCATTCTTAGCTACTGGTGGAGCAATTATTGATGTGAGGCCAGGGAAGTTAAAAATGAGAGTTGACGATGAGGAGGTCACTTTTAATGTGTACAAGGCACTTAAACTCCCAAAGCATTATGAGGACTTGTGCATGATTACTGGGGTCGACGTGAAGGGGATAGAGCAGAGTCCTTATGTGAATGGCAGTGATCCAGAGGAGGTGGTATTGCAAGCTGAGGGTGTAAAGATAATTGATAAAAGAGACAGAGATGAAAAAGGAGACCCGTTAAGAGCGTGCAAAAAGGCTAGGCTTCATGGGAGAAAGAAGAAGAGAAAGCGCCCAGCCTGAGCAGAGTAGCAGAGTCGTGCCACGACTATAAATAAGGCGCTTGTTGGGAGGCAACCCATCTTGTATATCTATTATGTTTTTAATTTTTTTTTAGTGTCGAGTTTTGTGTTGTTTTTATTTTGCAGAGTAGGGGAAGTCTGAGTACCCAAAGTTGAAGCTGAGGAGCATGTTTGAGCTTAAGTGTGGGGTCATCCCGAATCTAAAGATTGGGAATCATGTCCGAGCTAGGCCCGAGAGGGTCTTAGGGAGTATTTCTCACCTTTGTTTTAATGTTTTTCTTTGTGATCATGCATCGAGGACTATGCATAACATAAGTGTGGGGTGGGGAAACTACCTTCTAAAGTGAAGTGTAATTGTATAAAATTAATTAATTGTTTTTAAGAAACGAAAGGAAAAATAAAAAAATAGAAAAATCTCGGATTTTTCCCGACGATGGATTCTTGAGGGATAAAGTCCGATTTTTTTTTTATTTTTTTAGGATAGTTATGTAGCATCCCTTGATTTTTCTTTGGGCACCGGTTCTTTTCCAAGGGTGTAACTTGAACCGGGCATTTAAACTTTTTTTGGAGTAGTTAGGAAGAAACTGAGTAACTTAGAGATACTCATTGACATGTTTGGTGCCGGAACTTTAGGTTATGACATACATTCTGCTTTTCCTTGTGATGCCTAAGAAAATTAAATAGCCTATTGTGTGACGCCTTAGCTCAGTTGCTTGACTTGTATGCTACATAGTGTAATATTGCTTAATTCTCTCGATTTTGTGTGCTTTCTTGGCTTGAGAGTTGAATAAAGCCGTTGTGATTGAGTCATATGCAATGTGTGAGTGAGGTTTAGTGATTTTCTATGCTATCATGTGTAGTCTAGAACTTGCCCCGTGTGTTAATAGAAGCGAAATTGTAGGTTATGCTAGTCTAGGAGATGACGTAGGCATTTTCTCGCTTGATCATGCATGTGCTTGTCACATAAAAAATATTTTTTTTTGTTGCTAGCCCTTTTGAGCCTTTTGACCTTTTCTTTGGTACCCACATTACAAGTCGTACCACTATTTTGTTCTTAAATTGAGATTTTTGCACATTTTCCTCCTAATTCAATTAGTCGCTAAAAGAAGTAAGGTGAGATATTGGGGAGTAGCTTTTCAGTGGAGCCATGGAAGGGCTCGTTGGTGCACTAAAATTGTATTCAAAAGTCACTAGTCATTGAATCTTCATGTATGGAGTGTGTGTAGGAAAAAGAAAAAGAAAAAAAATGATAGTAAAAGTATGTACAAAAAGATACACACCTCCAATTTTTATTAATTTGTGCTAGTGAAAATATAGAAGTCCTTAATTGGTTGAGAAGAATATGTGTTGATTTGTGAAGGTAGTGTATTAAAGTGCTTAGGAGGGTTAGTCACTATTGCTAATTATATCCTACCTGTCCCTTAGCCTACATTACAACCTTAAAAGTCCTAATTGATCCTAGATTTGGCTAATTTAAATTAGTAGAGATCTACACTAAGGGCAAGCTTATGGTACGACCACGGGATGCATATGAATTCTTTGTGAGAGTGAGTGAATTTTTGTTCAATTGTGTGATGTCCTTAAAGTATGTTCAAAAAGCATATTTGAATGTGTGGACTAGTTATATTCACTCTTTTGTTGTTGGTGAGGCCACATGATCTCTTGAGAAATTGGTAATGTTGTAAACTTTCTTGTTGGGTGATTGCGTGAATTGAGAGAGCTTAGTGGTTACAAGTCGAATTTTGAGGTTTGGTGGTTGCAAATAGTTTGTTGGTATGATTGAGTAAATTGTTATACTTGGGCATGTTTAAAGAAGGGGAAGAATGTGAAATTTTGTATGTTCATACTTGATTGTCGATTCGATCATAGTCAAGGGGTAAGGTGTGTGATTGAAAAGTAAAATACTCCTTGATAATGGACTTTGTACGTGTTGAAGGGTAGTAGATTGTCCCATTGCTCGAGGACGAGCAAGAGTCTAAGTGTGGAGTGTTGATGTTTAGCTTAAAGTATATATATTTTCATGTATATCGCCTCATATTTTACTTTTGTTTCGTGAATTTTAGATGTTATGTGATGATTTATATTAATTTGAAGTATTTTTATGTGTAGGAATGATTCGGGATAAATTGGGGGTGAAACGCGCGAAATTAAAGTCAAAACAGACAAAACCGGACAAAACGACAATTTTGGGCGCCACAGGTAGGGCTGGGCGCCACCTGTGGCGCTGGAGGCAGAAAAAATTTATGGAGCAGCGCCCTGGTGGGCGCCCGGCATTACCCAGGGCGCCGGTGACGGGATTTTCTCCTATTTTTCCCGAGACACTGTTATTTCGGCTCTAGACCTACCCAACACGTATAAAAGCAAGACTAAGCTTATTTTTGAGATATTCACGCCACTTTGGAGGATAGATACACAAGGAATTGCTAGGGAGCAGAGGATTCTCAGTTTCTTCATCTTTTTTTAGTATTTACAATTAATTCAACACTTATGCAATTGTTTGATTTTAGTATGAGTGGCTAAACACCCATTGTTCTGGGATTGTGATTTAGCCATGGATATTGTTGTTCGACATTAGTTTAACCTTGATTTTAATTCACTCAATATATGGTTGTTTCTTCAATTCTGTGTTTAATTGCTTAATTGACTGGCCAACAGTTAAGTTCTATATACTATCTATGCTATGTTTGGGAAAGTCGTGTATAGATTAGAGAAGAGTTGAAGAGAGCGCGATCTTAACCCTTCAGAGGAACGGATTTGTGGTTAGGATAGGAATATACCTAGTCACTGTGCTTAATTAAATATCATAATCTTAATGTATTCTGATAGATTAATTTCATAGGAATATAGGCGTTAATCTATTGAGAATAGGCGAGTAGTGCTTCGGGAGAAGGCTATGAGAGAAACTATCGATTAATTAGCAACCATGAGTGAATTATATGAAAGGGAGAGTCAATTAGAACACAATATGAATGATGAAACAATCACAACCCTGGAATATTTCTCTTTATTGAATACACAACAATCAACCCGTTACTTCATAATTAGTTAACTCTTAGAATCGTAGTATAGCATAGTTACATTATTGGATTTTTATTTTGGCTTGATTAAATAACAATTATAGTGAATTTGTGAATAGCCTACACAAGTCTCTGTGGATTCGACACTCGATTTATCATTATATTATTTGTACGACCACGTATACTTGCATGTGCATTTAGGACCAACAGCCTGAAATGGAAATCTTATGAAAAGACGTAAAAAGGGAGTGTGTTATGGAAATTTGTATCAAACCACCACTATTATCCTTAGCCTCACGGTGCGCGCCAAACTGTTTACCTTAAAATGGAATACAGTTAAATTTATACGCGATTTTAAAGATATGTAGATTGATTCAACACAAATATTTAAGAACGTTAGATAATTGAGTTAGACTAATCAAACCAGCCGTAACGTTATGGCCTAGTCGAAGTCTCAGAACCCGTCCCAGCCCCAGGGTACGTCGTTTTATCAAGTCCGATGGTGAGCATTTTGTTCGGACCTTGGTGCAAGAAGTTCTCGGCTTTGATTCCAACCCTATGTAATCGTATCCTTGCTTCGCTTGTAACAAGGGTGTACGTTGGCCCCGGTTTGACCCGTATACAGTATCAATGAAGTTTAATTAAGCAGTGCAGGTTATATCAAGTAAATTTACCATCTTTTCTATGCTTACCCATGAACAGATATGTATAGTTGGCTTATAAATAATGCTGAAAACTAGCTCACAATAATTTGTACTATCCTGATATAAAAATTACTAAAACACAGAGAAAGTAAATGAGCTACTATCCCCAGAAAAGTGTAGTTCGGTCTTCCCAGAAGATAAGTGATCACATGTTGTACTAACTTACACTGTGCATGAGATATCTACTAGTACTAGGAACCCATTGCAACTTTAAGATAGACTCGTGAGTTCATTTCTCTAATGTCTCTATTTCTTTTAATTTTCTTCTCCATTAGAGCTGTGGTAGTGGAAATTAAACAATGTCTGGCGTATGGATATTCGACAAGAAGGGCGTTGCCCATTTGATGACAAACCCTACTCGCGAGTCCTTCGAGCTAAGGGAACCAACATATCCAGGTACTCGATATATCTATATATGTATATGAAAAAATACTGAAAAAAAGTAATTGTATGGAAGCTATTTTTATTTTAAAACGAATAGTTATCTTTTAAAACTAGAATTTCTCTTTGAACTTTGATATAAGGTATAACTTATTAGATTCGGTAATGCTAGCTCTCCTTCCATCTCGAATTAAGTTGAGGCCGGAGAAAAAGATTTATATGTATTTGATGGTACAGAGACGTCTTGATTTATTACTTCCTCTGTTTTAGTTTAGATGAGACAGTTTGACTCGGTAAGGAGTTTAAAGAAAAAAAAAACTTTTGAAACTTGTGGTCTTAAAAGCTCAAGGGTAAAAGCTTTGTGAAGCCATATTTTTGTGGTTATAAAAGCTTCTCATTATACTACAGGAAAAACGACATACGATGACATTTTATAAATGTCGTATTAAGCTATATAAATGTCGCAAAATTATTAACCGACATTTATTTTACACTTAGCATATATATCGGAAATTTTGATGTCGGGAATTTTTCGACAATTAAATTAATGTCGGTAAAAGTTTTGCAGACATTTATTTATCGACATTTGTGAAAATGTCACATTAAAATTTCCAACCCATAGGTTAATGTCAACAAACAAATTGCTGACATTTCTTTTCGTATTAAATAAGCATACAGCATATATTGACTTAAAATTATGTATCCGTCTCGCTTTAGGCACTGGTACAGCCACTGCACCCGGAGCGCGCCCGAAGGTGCTAGTGTATCTACCGGAGAACCGAGTGATAAGTTCCTATGCTGACCTAGACAAGATACTCATTGAGCTCGGATGGAGTCGCTACAACAACCCAATAAGGTCGGATTTCATGCAATTCCACAAGTCTGATGACTCTGCACATCTCATCTCACTTCCTAAAAACTTTTCAAACTTCAAATCTCTACATATGTATGACATCGTCGTCAAGAATCCATCTCTCTTTGAAGTCCGTGAGCCATTTGGCTAGTCACTATGAGAGGCAGATTTAGAGTGTCATTTACAGATTCATGTGAATTCAGTATATTTTTCTCATATCTTGTATATGTATTAAGAAAGTTGTTATATATTTACAAATATTGGCTATGACTTCAGTTATTATTATATATTTATCTGAGATTGTTATAGGGAATTCACAAACTTTAAATTCTAAATCTGCTTGCATTTATATATGGACAACAGCATAACTAGTGTGACTGGTCTTTATCAGCACCAACCATAATTAAGTAGCAATTGTGGATACATGTTGTACAAACATGGCAGCCAGACCATCACCTTTTACATATGCTTTGACCTAAGAAGTTGGAAGCTAAAAGATATTTATTTCTTTTACTTTTGTTCTTTATATGATATTTTTTCGGGCCGGCAGGTAGTGGAAGAACCACAAATTTTAACGAAAAGATTTAAATAAATATAAGAATGTCAGTTAGTGAGACATGATTTGATCAAAAGCAAATATTTTTTAGTCACCTTTTCCTTACATTAAAGGAATTCAATAAGTTACATGTATACAAGAAAATTATTTTACTCTATTTGCATTCTATAATTCTAGAAAGAGATTTAGTTGAAACCCCTTCATTGTACATAGCTGCCCCTGACAGTAATTTTGCTATATATATACATTTTAATTTTTAATTATATATATAATTCATAGTTCTGAGTTGCAAATAATAGATTCACTTAAATTTGCAGGACCCGCCCTAGGGCTAGGTTGGCCTTTTGATGGCCTATGAAGCAAAGATGTGGAGGAATATATTTTGAAACATTTAGAAAAATATATGGCAACACAGTTTCATTTTATATAGTATGGCTATTGGGCAACATGCAGTGGTTTAATTTCCAAACAAGGACTGATGGTCTTTCAACTTATTCCCTCCGATGTTGTCTCATTTTAGTATGGATCGTCGCCTATTGAATGCATGAATACTTCTTTCCCAAAACTAAAAGCATTTACTAAAAGGGATTCAGGATTTGAAACTTAGGGGTTATTATATTGGCCTCAAGTAATTTCAATACAGTGATAATTGTGTCAAAAAAAAAATCAGCCCAATACAAAAAGCATCTCGCATTCACGTAGGGTCCGGAGAAGGGTTGCACCCCAAGGGGTATGATATGAGCAGCTTACTCTAATGCAAGCACTAGTGGCTGTTTTCACGGTTTGAACCCTTGACATGTAGGTCTTACGAAGAAAACTTTTATCGTTGCTCCAAAGTTCCCCTTTATACTATGATAATTGAGTTCACAATTATATATATATGTGTAGTGTATATATATATATGCAGGGTCAGAGCAAAAATAATTGAGATTTTGATGATTAACAAAGTATGTCTAAATGCAATAGTTCAAAGAACTAGGTCCGCAACGTAGCTGCTTAATTGTTCTAAAGAACCAGCTCCCCAGGATAAAGGACCAGCTCCTCAAGTTGATGATTGTACGTCCGTACAAGATAGTAAATTTATCTCAAAGTTACTCAAGTCCGAGTTTGGCGGAAGAAGGCTGCTACATGTGATAAAGGTTGTTGCTCAAGAAGTTACAGATAATTCAGTTAGAGACAAGAGTCCCAAAGCTTGTGGAATCCCTGGAACAGTAGGAGTCCTATCAATGGAGAAGCTAACTATGTATAGGACTCCTAGAAGATCTGAAGTAGATGTGTTTACATACTATCTACTTTGGACTTCTGTTTACATCCTTCACACATCAACTGAAGAGCCATATGTTGTTTGCTCTAGTCGAGTACGTGTATTGTATTCTTCTTGAGTCAGTCTAGCAAAAGTGTTTTAGGAAGTTTAGTTATAATCAAGTGTCACAAACAATTACTGAGTTGGAGTGAGTGTTTGCTTTACAAGCTAGACTAACTAGTAAATCAAATAGTCATAGTAGGAGTACTGGAGAGTGTTGAATTACAATCTTGTAACTGATACATTTTGGCCCATTGTTCTAGTGGAGTTGAAGTTGAAAATCCTACGTAGTAGGTCATGATTTTTGTACCTTTTGAGCCGGGTGATTTTCCACGTAAAAACTATTGTGTTTACTTTACTTCAAGTTTAAGGAACACAGTAAAGAACCAAGTTCTTTAGTGAATCATACGGGCACTCAATTTAACAATTGGTATCAGCAGGTTCTCTCACACAAACGGTTAACACCTAGAGAGATCCTAGAATCAAGATGAGTGTTCCACCCGGAATTAATGAAGGACAATCAACTACGAGACTACTCCTGTTCAATGAAAAATATAACAGTTGGTGGAAAGCAAGAATGGAAGACTTTCTGACAGCTAAATGCTATGAACTATCGACCTATATAGTGAAGCAAGGTCCATTGACTCCCTCTAAAAGAAATGCACAAAATGAAACAGTTCCAAAGGACCCCTTTGAATTTGTGGCAGCAGATTTCATAATGATGGAGAACAATGCAAAGGCTAAGAAAATCTTTATCTGTGGACTTGGTTCTGATAAGTACAATAGAATTTCTGTGTGCTCCAATGCAAAGCAGATATGAGATGCACTCCAAAGTGCTCATGAAAGAACAAACCAAGTGAAGAGATCAAGGATAGAGCTACTTATGAGAAACTATGAACTCTTCGCTATGAAGGAGTCTGAGCCTATCCAGGATATAATGACTAGGTTTACTATAATAACTAATGAACTGAAATCATTGTAAAGGTGTTTACCTCAAAAGACTTGGTCAGCAAAGTTCTAAGGATCCTTCCAGCTTCATGGGAATCAAAAGTCACTACAATCCAAAAAGCCAAGGAGCTGGACAAAATCTCAATTGATGAGTTGGTTGGAAACTTAAAGACTCATGAAATGAGAAAGATAGAACTGCGTAAGGAAGAACCAAATATGGATAAGGCCTTGGTTATTAAAGTGCTTGAGGATGATGAATCTGACAATGATGACCCCGATCTAGCAATGTTTGTCAAGTTCAAGAGGTTAAAGTGCATCCAAGAGAGAGACCAGTAGTAAGCCTAAGCATATCGACAAAGCTAATTATGATGGATGCTATAAGTATAGCAAGCTAGATCACATGGTCAAGGATTTTCTAATGTGGAAAATTGAGTGGAAGAAAGAACGATCTGAAAAAGAGAAACGGGAGAAGATGAGAGAAAAGGGTTCCAACAAAGAAAAAATCCTAGGCAAAGGATTCACTAAAGCAATGAAGTAGGCTTTCTTGGCAGCATATGAGGATATTGGAAGTGATAAAGAGGAAGAAAATTATGATGAGGTTATGAGACTCTATGTTGTAATTAATGAACACCAGGTTGTGGAGACAGAGCCCAAGTACAGCTTGGAATACACATTAAAAGACCTCTTTTATTTGATGAACACCACTATGATGAATGGAAGTTACACATGGAAACATTTCTTCAGGCTACTAACTTTGATCTATGGGTAATTCTTAGTCATGGACCAATTCACCCAACCAAATTGGATAGTGAAGGTAACAAGTGCAACAAAAGAGAAGACGAATACGATGAGGAAGATTGTCAGCTAGTTCAGAAAAATGCAAAAGCAAAGGACCTGCTCTACAAAAGCTTGTCCAAAAACACTCTCTTCAGAGTGTCCTCTTTCATCTCTGCTCATGATATATGGAGGAACTTGAAAGATGACTTTGGAGATGAAAATAATGTAGTGGCATTGATGGCGATTGAAGATTCCAAAACAGAGGAAGAAGTGATAGGAATGATGGCCATGAGTGATTCCGAAACTGAAGATGAAACAAATCAAGTAAGTATCTCTAACTTGAAAGAAAATATTTATGATATGTCTAAAAAAACAACTGATGGAAATAATTCTGACCTTGATAAATGAAATAGATAAAATGTGTACTGGAAATGATCAGCTAATAAGCTATATTTTATGTATCAAGCTTGATGTCAAAAAGCTTGAATTTGACAGAGCTAATCTAGAGGAACAAGTCAAAGACCTTAAGAACAAAGTTCTTGAGCTTACTTCTAAGAATGAGAAGCCTCCTGATATAAATGGTAAGGGAAAAATGAGTGATTTGCAAGATAAGCTTGAAAAGGAATCAAAAAGGGCTAAAGATAATCTTTGTGATGCTGAATATAGGAATAAAATCCTGCAGGAAAATCTAGAAAAGGCTAATTATGAACTCTCTAGATTAAGCAAATGGCATAGATCTTATGATGCCTTGAATTGGCTGAATGAAAATTGTAGCTCTAACAAATCTGCAATTGGATACAGAAAACTTGTCCCTAAGTTTGACCCAAAGTTTGTAGGAATTTCTGAAAATAACATGTGCACTAATTGTGGAAAGGTAGGACACTTTAGAGACACTTGTCATGCCTTAATTCCTGCTCAGTTAAGAAGCACCTTTGGTATTGCTAAGAATGTGAAGACGGAATTGAGGATCCAAAGGTCAATCATCTTGTCCATATCAAGTGGGTTAAGGTTAATAAGAAAATAGCTACTAATCATCTCCCTTTTTGAGCAAGAAGAGATCTGATTCATCTTTTTTCAAACAAAAAGGGACCTAAGCTTGTCTGGATTCCTAAAACTAACTTGTGAATTCTGGCGCTGGATAAGGTGACACGGAACAATCAATACGAGTATCTAGACAGTGGATGCTCAAGACATCTGACTGGAGAAAATAAAAACTTTTTCTCTCACTGACAGCCTTCTAAGGAGGGAGTGTGTCATTTGGAAATGAAAAATAGGCTAGATAACAGGTATTAGCAAGGTTGGTAAGTCACTCTCTCATGATATAGAATATATGTATTATGTGGTAGGTCTTAAACACAATCTTATAAGCATCTCTCAAATGTGCGACAAAGAAAATGAGGTAAAATTCAATTCCAAAATTTGCACTGTCACTAAGCTTGATACTGATGAAATTATGTTAAAGGGTAAGAAACATAACAATGTCTATAAGATATCGATTATGTCATTTCCCCAGAGTGAGAACACATGTTTGAGTGCAGTGGAAGATGATCCACTGCTATGGCATAGAAGACTAGGACATGCCAGTCTGTATCAACTCAACAAGTTGGCAGCAAAGGACTTATTCCTTGGTCTACTAAAAGTTGAGTTCTCCTCTAACAAGGTGTGTGATCCCTGTGTTAGAGGTAAATATGTAAAGTCATCCTTTAAATCTAAAAAGGTTGTCAGTACCTCTAAACCTCTGGAACTCCTTCACATGGACCTATGTTTACCGATGAGAGTAAGGAGCAGAGTAGGTAAGATGTACGTATTTGTGATTTTTGATGACTTTCTCCATGTATACCTGGACTCTGTTTTTGGGATCTAAAGATGCAATCTTTGTTGTTTTCTGTGTATTTGTTAGGATGATTTAACAAAAACTGGGTACAATGTATTAAGTATAAGAACTAACCATGGAACTAAGTTTGAAAATTCAAAATTCCTTGAGTTCTATAGCTCATATGGTATTGACCATAATTTCTCTGCACCTATAACTCCGCAAAAAAATGGGGTTGTATAAAGGAAGAATAGGTCTCTAGAAGACATGGGGATGACCATGTTAATTTCTAGTGGACTGCCTAAGAGTTTCTGGGCTGAGGCAGTCAATATTGCTTATTACCTGCTAAACAGATTCATGGTCAGACTCATTCTTGAGAAAACTCCCTATGAGTTACTTCGAGGAAGAAAACCCAACATCACTCACCTAAGAGCCTTTGGGTGCAAATGTTTCGTGCATAGTAATGGAAAATAAGCTCTAGATAAGTTTGATGACATAAATAATAAGGGAATTTTCTTGGGTTACTCTTCACATAGTAAGGTCTATAAAAGTTTTTAATAAAAGAACTATGTGTGTAGAAGAAAATATTTATGTTATCTTTGATGAATCTAGAAATTTGGTTGAGAAAGGTCTGCAGCATGAAGATTATGACATAGGACTCACTGGTGATGTAGTTACAAAGGAATCTGAACCTCAGGATGAAGATGGATCCGAAGACCACAAGGAAATTGATAGTGATTATGAGGAACAAGAAGAAGAAAGAACTACTCTAACTGCTAAACAGACTGATGAAGCCATACCCACTGAACATGTTCCGTTGGGTCACTCTAGGGTGAATCTTCTCTGGGTATACAGATCAAACCATGTAAGCATCAAAGCTCACATCCTCTTGAGAATATCATCTCTAATCCAAATGCAGGAGTGCACTCATAGTATTTCTCTCACAAGTTGAACCTACGACCATCAAAGAAGCTCTAAAATATCCAGACTGGATTATGGCCATGCAAGAGGAACTAAATTAGTTTGAGAGAAGCAAGTTCTAGCACTTGGTACAGAGACCCAAGAACAGAACTTTCATAGGTACCAATAGGTGTTCAGAAACAACCTGGATGAACAAGGAAATATCACAAGGAACAAGGCCAGACTGGTGGTTCAGGGATACAATCAAGAGGAGGGCATTGACTATGATAAGACGTTTGCACTTGTAGCTAGAATGGAAGCTATAAGAATGTTAATAGCCTTTGATGCCATGGAGTTCACCTTATATCAGATGGATGTAAAGGGTGCCTTCTTGAATGGTTATCTAAAGGAGGAAGTGTTTGTCAAACAACCTCCTGGATTTGAAAGTGAAGAATTTCCCGACTATGTGTTCAAGTTAGATAAAGCTCTTCATGTACTGAAACAGGCTCTAAGAGCTTGGTACGAAAGACTCTCAAAGTTCCTCTTAGCCAACAACTTTGTAAGAGGAAAGGTGGATAACACTCTATTTCTAAGTAGTAGAGGGAAGAATATTGTTATTGTGCAAGTGTATGTGGATGACATTATCTTTGGGGCTACCAATGAAGCAATGTGCAAGGAATTTGCTGAGATGATGGGAAATGAGTTTGGAATGAGCATGATGGGTTAATTGAACTTCTTTCTGGAGCTTCAAATCAAGAAAACACCTACCCATAATACATAAGTAGAAATATATCATCAAGGAATGACTAAGAAAGTTGTACATGGACTCCTCTAATTCCATTGACACTCCCATTGAAACCACAACAAAACTGGACCTTAGTGAAGAAGGGAAAAGTGTTGAATAGAAACTATATAGAGGAATGATTGGGTCACTGTTGTACCTCAATGCAAGCAGGCCTGATATTGTATTCAGTGGGAGATTGTGTGCAATATTTCAGGAAAATCCCAAGGAATCTCACCTGAAGGTTGTCAAAAGGATACTAAAATATCTCAAGGGGACCCCTGACCTCTACCTATGGTATCCCACAGGATATAGCTTTGATCTAGTTGGTTATGTTGATGTTGACAATTCAGTTTTTCATGTTGACAGGAAAAGAACTTCAGGAACAGCTCATTTTCTAGGCTCTTGTCTAGTGTATTGGGGAATCAAGAAGAAAAACACAGTGGCCTTATCTACAGTTGAGGCTGAATATATGGCAGCAGCATCCTGATGTGCTCAGTTGCTATGGATAAGACAACAACTAAGGGACTATGGTATATTTGTTTACTGTGTTCCCATTTTCTGTGATAACACCACTACAATAAACAATTCTAAAAATCCATGTCAGTACAAATGAACCAAGCACATTGACATTAGACATCACTTTCTCAGAGACAATGTTGAAAATGGAAATATCTCAATTAATTTCTGTGAAACTGAAGATCAAATTGCTGATAAATTTACCAAAGCTCTGAGTAGGGATCACTTTGAAAGGAATAGACTAGAAGTAGGTCTAATCAATTCTTTCAACTAAGTTGAACCCTAGTGATTGGATAAAAAGGTATAATTAGATGTAGATAATTAAGTACAATGTGTTTGATTTAACTTCGTGCTTGTATTAAGCACACACACTTGCTTGGAAAATCTGGATGATAACTGTGTTGTAAGATACTAATATGAAGAGTGTTGAAGCTTTATTGCGGAAACAAGTAAGGAGCTGCTAAGGAGTTGGTTCCTCAACTTAGGTATGTGCCATATTGTGTTAATTCACTGGGACATAATATCGTAAGATATTGCTATGCTCAGACTTCTAATTTCGTCGGCATCGCTTCCAGTCGTCTTCTAGTCAAATAGTAAGGGAGAATCCTAGTACAATTAGAGTTCAATTACTCTTGAAATCCTAACAGCCAAAGTAACCGTTATAAGAGTCTCGTTAGCACTCAAATTTGGTCACCTTCTTTCTTCCAGTCAAATTACGAGTAATATCTTCAAAAGGCCCTTATGATCAGCTTCTCAGACCTCACTGTTTCTCCCAAACCCTAAGCAAGAATCAAGAGCAAATATCAAGAACCAATTCTCCCATTCTCTTCATCAAGTCTCTTATCTGATCACCATGCCTAAATCCAGTCAAACCCCCTCTAAAGCCAAAACATCATCCAAGGTTGAAGCAAAATTCAAAATCAAGAAGCCCAAATAAAAGAAAAGTGCCAAGCCATCAAGTGAACTCACACCCACACCCGCTCCTTCTCCTTCGATATCCTCCACTGTTCCTACATCATCATCTCATGTTCCTGTTGCTCTCATCATCCCCACCCACCGTAACCCCACTTCCAAAACCAACCACCCATGCACCTGAGCCTACTGCGGAAAATACCTCTAAGTCAACAAAGGTCAAGGATACTCCAAGAAAATCTATCAAGAAAGTGCTGATGCTGCTACTCAGGTAAATGCATTGGTCAAGGAATATGTGGTTCAGGGGGAATTAATTACAATCATTTCTTATCAGGTACAACATCCTCCTTCAAAATTAGATGTTGTGGTATCCTCTATAGATGTTTCACCCTTATATACTCTCCCACGCACGAGTGAGAAACCACAAGTAGAGTAATTCATTGTAGAAAAGGGTGTAGGTGATCTAAGGAAGGAGGTAGACACTACTATTGTGGGGCATGTGGTTGAGGGGGAAGGAAGTAAAGAACCTGTGCAAAAGGAGGCATCCGATGGTCTTTTATTTAGTTGGACTGAGGATGAGGATGATGACGGGGTGAAAAAAGAAGAAGTTGTGGACAGTCATGAGGAGCATAATGCTCAAAACATCGCTAATGAAGAAGAAAAGAGTGAGAATGAGGGATCATCCAGAGATGCGAAGGAGAGAAATATGGATGATAAGATAGGTGAATAAGTAAATGATTTTGCAGAAGAAGAAAATCAGAGTGAAAAAGAGGACAATTCTGAAAGTGAGGGTGAGGATCAAGAAAAAGTAAGTGAGAGTGAAGGAGTGGATGAAGAGAGTGAGGAAGAGAACGAGAATTTGAGTGAGGAATCTGAAGGCTGTGTCATAGGTTTTCAGAAGAAACTGGTGAAGAGACAAGGTCTCAAGAATCTGGGTCTCTGTTAATTCCTTTCACTGGAGATGAAGAAGTTAGCAGTGATGAAGATGACTTGAAATTGTCTAAGGTAGGAAAAATTCCAGGAAGACTCATGTGAAAGCAACAAAGTCAGCAGTCCCAACAAGGAAAGGAGTGGGCCCTCCTGCCAAGACTCCTCTTACAAGGAGTAAAAGAAAGGTTGTTGATGAACAATTCATTAAGGAGTCTAGAAGTGCCAATAAGCCAAGAAAGAAGGTCTCAATTGTGGAACCTGTGATTGAGCTGGATGGAGAAGATAAATCTGAATCTGCTTTGCCAGCTAAGTCCTATACATCAAAGAGAAAGGTTGCCAAAGTTACAAATATTGTAACATTGCCTTACTTGAGCTTAAGTATGGAAACCATAATGATGTTTTGGATGTTTTTACCCTCAAGCAATATGGCTATGAGGATATCAAGGCTAGATGACCCACATGATCTGCTATTCTACCTGGGAGCAATAGGGCTGCAGAGTTTAGTAAGAGGTTGGAGTTGGCTGTTGAAGAGAATGCCAAGCTTTGTGAAGACAATGATGAGCTGAGAAAGGAAACCATGCAACTTAGGGAAGAGCTCAAAAGAGATAGGGAAGCTCATGCCCAACAGATTTCCACCCTTGTGAAAGCATTCACCCCATCTATCTCTCACCCATAAACATGTTTCCTTAGTTTCCTTTGCTATTCCGGTGATGCTTTATATTTTTCTCTTCTGTCTTAGTATGAATAGTTTGTAGTATGCTTAGTTTATTTCGTTCTAATGATTAAGACGAGACCTTGGGCTTCTTTTGTCACTACTTAATGTCTCCTCTTGTTCTGCTTAATTGCTTTGTACAATATTGGATGCTCAACCTAGTCTGTTTGCCTTGATATTTCTTAATCTTGTGTTGCAGCCTGTTTGGACTTGAATCTTACGTTATTTGTTCTTCATCTGTCTAATGTCTTTTTGTTTTTTTTATGATGCCAAAAGGGGGAAGATAAGGTTGGGAGCTTGTGGGTTGTGAACTGATTATCTGGTTCTTTGATGTGATTACCTAGTTCTACTGTGTACAAAGTTTGTCATCATCAAAAAGGTGGAATTTGTTGAGTATTGAGGTTTTGATGATTAACAAAGTATGTCTAAATGTAATAATTCAAATAACCAGGTCCTTAACGTAGCTGCTTAACTAAAGAACCAACTCCTGAGGTTGGTGATTGTACATCTACACAAGACAATAACTGTATCTCAAAGTTACCCAGGTTCGAGTTTAGTGGAAGAAGGCTGCTACATGTGATAAGGATTGTTGCTTAAGAAGATACGGATAATTCAGTCAGAGACAAGAGTCCCAACGCTTATGAAATCCTTGGAACAGTAGGAGTCCTAGTTATCAATGGAGAAGCTAACTATGTATAGGACTCCTAGAAGATCTGAAGTAGATGTGTTTAAATACAATCTACTTTGGACTTATGTTTTCATCCTTCACTCATAAACTGAAGAGTCATATGTTGTTTGCTCTAATCAATTACTTGTATTGTATTCTTCTTGAGTCATTCTAGCAAATGTGTTTTAGGAAGTTGAGTTGTAATCAAGTGTCACAAATAATTACTGAGTTGGAGTGAGTGTTTGCTTTACAAGTTAGAGTAACTTGTAAATCAAATAATCGTAGTAGGAGTACTGGATAGAATTGAATTATAGTCTTGTAATTGATATATTTTTGGCTCATTGTTCTAGTGAAGTTGAAGTTGAAAATCCTACATAGTATGTCGTGATTTTTGCCCCTTTGAGCCGGATAATTTTCACGTAAAAACTGTTGTGTTTACTTTACTGTTTATTTTACTTCAAGTTTAAAGAGCACGGAAAGAACCAAGTTCTTCAGTGAATCATACGGCCACTCAATTTAACAGTACATCACTGAATAAAGAAAATATTGGAAAGCAGAAGTCGAGCAAACATATATCAACAACAAACGATTTTTTCATCTAAAAGATACTTACATGTAAGCCTTCTTAAAATATAAGATTTGTAATTAATCTCAAAGATAAGACACATTACCTGCTAATATTAATATAAAAAATAGTTTTTACACAAACGATGGATATAACTTATTAAACTCCATTATTATAGCGGATTCTTAAATAAGGAAATAATAATGTATTGAAAATATTTGGTATATTCTAAAGGTGGTTAACATGTTAGCGGACCAAAGACCAGGGAACGAGGGCCATAAGTTGGTGACAGAGAATCGCACATATCAGATAAGGAAATAGAGGTGATTCAGCTCTATAGAGCATACAGCAAAAAAGGACGTCAAAAGGCAATAAAAAGTTCAACTTTCACTGAAAAACCAGCTAGTCTATCAATCATGTGATACCGGCACAGATAATTGTTTTTCTTTTTTATTTTTTATTTGGTGTCTAATATTTGCATTAAAGTCCGTTTAATTTTAGATTCGTGATGGAAAGTCTCGTATTGAGAGGAATGCGCTCCTTGGCAATGACGGATTTATATTGAACCTTATGGGTACCCATTGGCTTTTAGCCAAAAAAATATATTATTATGTAAGAAACTAGTACTCATACATTTTATTTTATGTGATATTCTTTTTTATTTGTCTATTCCAAAAACGAAATATTTTTATATTTAAAAATAATTTAGTTTTAAACTTTTTATTTTGCTCATTTCATCCTTAACGAGGAGCTTTTATAGTTATACAAATGTTATGGGCTCACAAAGCTTTTACTATTTATGCTTTTAAGATCACACAATTCAAAAGTCTTATTTTAATTTTTTGCTTAAACTCTATGTTGAATCAAAATACATACATAAATTAAAACAGAGGGGAGGAATGATATATATAAAAATATTGATTGAGCACCTAATCTCAGAAAGTAGAAAGTTCAGTTAAATACAATTAAGCACTCATGACTTAAAAATCTTGAGTCCACCGATGCTATAGCAAAAATAACTCTCTATCTAGGGCTCGAGCCAAAAGCCTCTGATTAAGAGATAGAACAAATTAAATACTTACCAGTCTGTACCTAGGCAGATGATTTCTGCGATAAAAATCCTACTATTGAAGCAATATGTCCACTGTTTTGAGAAGATAAGACTAGGGTCATTAAAACTAGAAAATTTGTAGGTAGAATCTATTTTATGTTAAGGATTGTGAACACCGTATTATTAATCATATTGCTTTATTTTGAAGTAACTTTTATAGATGGTCATTTAATTTTGAGTTTGTAACATAAAAGTTATTTTATTATTTTTATCATATCAAAGTTATTCAACTTTGTGCATGTAACACAAAAAAAAAAAAAAAAAAAAAATTTATGTTTTGTCACATAAAAGTCATCCAATTTTAGCCAAATTAATTAAAGAATAAATACCACCGGAATTTTATATTTTATATGAAAAATACGACATAACACTCCAAAATAGCTAGTTAGCTTAATAAAACATATTAAATATAATAAATCAATTTTAAAAAATATATATGACATGGCATGACACTTCGTTACTCTCCTTGTGGTTTATGAAAGTACGTTTATCTTCATATTTTGATTCTTTGTAACAACTCAATGCCACGGGAACATATTGAGCTCATAAATTTTGTGTCTGTCGCCGAATTGCTTTATGTTAAAAATAGAGAAAAATAGGAATTTTTACTTAAAAACTTCATTTTAGTTGACTTTGATCAACATTTTGAGTAAAAGGACCAAGATTTGTGTTTTAACGATCCCGGTAGGTCCGTACCGTGATTTAGAACTTGGGCTTATGCCCGCAATCGAATGGAAATTCCCTAGCCCGAGATATCGGACTTTGTCAAAATTTGAAAGTTAAAGGCTTAATGAATTTGAAATGTTTGACCAAAATTTGACTTTTTGGATAACGGGTCCGTAATTTGATTTCGAAATTTGGTATAGGTCCAATACCATTTTTATGACTTATCCGTGAAATTTGGTGAGAAACGGAGTTGGTTTGACGTGATTCGGACGTCCGGTTGTGAAAATAGAAGCTTTAAAGCTTTCTTAAAAATGTCCTTTGATTTGGTGTCCGATTTGTAGTTCTAGGCGTTAGTTTGGTGATTTGATCGCGCGAGCGAGTTTGTATGATATTTTAGGACTTGTGTGCATGTTTGATTTGGAGTTCCCATGACTCGGATGAGTTTCGGATAGGCTACGGAGTGAATTAGACTGAGAACATTTGCTGGTGTCTGCAATTTCTAGGATTTGGCCTCTGATCTCGCATTTGCGAGATCAGAGTTCGCATTTGCGAACATTCCCATCTTCTGTCAGGTTCGCGTTTGCGAAGTGTGCCTGGGTTAGCCTAGGTTCGCATTTGCGATCACGAGGTCGCATTTGCGGAAGGCCAGTATTCGCATTTGTGAACAAAGTTTCGCATTTGCGATGGGAGCTGGGGAGGGAGATTCTTCGCATTTGCGAAGACATGGGTCACATTTGTGATCCTTAGATTTCGCGTTTGCGATCATTTTGTTCGCATTTGCGAAGGCAGTATAAATGTGGGAGTTCCGCATTTGCGAAGCTTTTCTCGCATTTGCGAAGCGCAAGTTGCAAACGCGACATCTGCAGCTGAACAAAATATGACTTAGACGGGATTTTTGTTTCATTCTTCAAATTTCAAAACCTAAATCCTTAGAGGCGATTTTTCCAAGACTCCTTCTTCCCCAAATAATTGGTAAGTGATTCTAACATATTTCCTTTCAATATTTAACTACATTTCACATGTTTTCAATGTAAAATCTAAGATTTTCATGGTAGAATTGGGGATTTTTGGGTAGAAATTAGGGATTTAATAAATTGGGGATTTAGACCTTAAATTGAGGTCGGATTCATAAATACATCACATAATCGGGCTCGGGGGTGAATGAGTGATCGGGTTTTGGTCCGAATTTCGAGTTTGGACCAAGCGGCCCCGGTGTTGACTTTTGTTGATAGGCAGGATCACCAGTTGAACTCCAAGAGGATTTTCACTGTAAAGGTCCAGTGGAGGGGCCAACCAGTCGAGGAGGCGACTTGGGAATTCTAGGAGGACATGGAGCAGATATCCTCACTTGTTAAGCACTCCAAGTATGATTCTAGACCCGTTCGAGGACGAACATTTGTTTAAGAGGAGAAGAATATAATGATCCGACCGGTCGTTTTGCTTTCTAGAAACCCCGTTCCCTAAATAAGACTCCCCATATGTGCGTTTACTATTTTATGACTTGCGGGGAAGGTTAGTTTGAAATGTGGAAGCATTCGGGATGAAATCAGAACATTTTGTTCCTTAAGTTCGCCTTAAAAGGCTAAGTTTGCCTTCGGTCAATATTTTGAGTAAACGACCTTGGAATCGGAATTTGACGGTTCCAATAGGTTCGTGTAATGATTTCGGACCTGGGCGTATGCTCAGATCAGGTTTTGAAAGTCCCAGGAGCGTTCCGGTGCCTAATATCGAAAGTTGGTTCTTTGAAGGTTTATAAGTTCTTTAAATTTGATTTGGAGCGGGTTTTAGTGATATCGAGGTCCAAATGAAATTTCGAGACGAGGAATAGTTCTCTAATGTCATTTAAAACTTGCACACAAAATTTGGTGTCATTCCGAGTTGATTTGATAGGAATCGGACAAGCGAAAGTCTTTTTGGAAGTTTTTGAATTCATGAGTCAATTCATGCGTTTTGGCGTCTGATTCATAGTTTTTATGATATTTCTATGTTATGATTGCTCGAGCGAGTTTGTATGAGGTTATTAGACTTGTGTGGGTAGTTGATGTGGAGCCCCGAGGGCTCAGGTGAGTTTCGGATGTGTGGTAGGAGTTGAAAACACATAAGTTTTTCTAGTGTGAGTGCTGGAGTTGCAGTTCTCGCAAATGCGAGAAATAGTTTGACTTTGCGAGAAGAGCTTCGCAATTGCAAAGAAGCTTGACTTGGGCAGTGTTCGCATTTGCGACACCTGAGCCGCATTTGCAACCTCAACAGTGTTCGTATTTGCGACACTTTCGTTGCATTTGCGACCTCAGCAGCTGAAGCGCAGGGTTCACATTTGCGAACCTAGTGTCGCAAATGCGACATCAGAGGCTTGTGCCCAGCTCATTTAATGCACGACTTAGGCCATTTATCTCACTTTTCTTTCATCTCTTGGGCGATTTTTGGAGCTTTTGGATGAATGTTTTCACATAGCACTTTGAGTTAAGTAATTTCTACACAACATGAGTTAAATACATAGATTATGGGTAGATTAACATGTAAAAATTGGTGAAATCAAGGGTTTAGATGAAAACCTAGGTTTTGGGTAAAATTGAGATTTGACCACAAAAATGGTTATGGAATTTGATAAAAATCATATATTTATGTTCCTAAGGTTATGGCTAATGACTTTCTTCGAAAATTTTCGGAATCCGGGCACGTGGGCCCGGGGTGAATTTTAAGAATCTTATATTTTCGGTTGGGTAACTTCTTAAATAGTCGGAATACGAAGTTTTGAGTATGTATTGATTAGTTTATATACTATTTGATTAGTTTTGGGTTGATTCGGCACCTATTTGAGGGTGTGAGCACATTCTTGGACCGGAAAGTAGGCCTTGAGACGAGGTAAGTCTCTTCTATAACCTTGTAAGAGGGAATTAACCCCATAGGTGAACCTAAATCAAAATGTGCTTCTATTTGTGGGATTTACGCATGCACAATGTGACGAGAGTCCATGCGTAGTCACTATTCCTACTTATGTCCGGATAAATTTAGGCTTACACCATGATTTGTTGATATCGTTGCTTGATTATGTTTGCTACTTGTTGGATTTAAAGTGAAGTTGAGAATTTTAATATTTTAAGGTTCCAAGTTGAATTTCCTATTTCAAAAAGATATTGAGAAATATTATGATAAAGTGAGAACACCTATGTTCAACCGCTTCGCAAATATATTCTGCGAGCAGGGTAAATTTCTACTACTCTCATGGGAGCGGGTCGTTCGCCTCGGCAGGATTTATTGAGATATTATATGGTTCGACCCGTTCGACCCTCGGCAGTGCACAATATATTATTATGTATATTTGGATCGGGTTGTACGTCCTCGGCATAACTCGTGCGTAGTGATACCGGAATTCCTCTTTATATTTAATAATGTTTCACGGACTTGAAATGTGAAAGGAGTAGATGAGAGAAATGATTTACTTCTTACTTGAAAGAAGGATTTGTTTACTTACTTCTTGTTGGACTCTATTGTCATTGTATATTTCATGATTAATTAAAACTTCATATTATTATGTTTTTGGCCCTTAGTAAGTGTCGAAGTCGACCTCTCATCTCTACTTCTTCGAGGTTAGAATGGATACTTAATGGGTACATGTTGTTTATGTACTCACGCTACACTTATATACTTGAATGTGCAGGATCTGGGGCAAGTGCATCTGGTTACTAGTCCAGCGCACACGCTTGACTTGCACTTAGAGACTTCACGGTGAACTGCTTTTCGAGCCGTTCTGCAGCAACTGGAGTCTTCCTTTTGTTCATTTCTGTCTATTTCTTTTTCAGACAGTAGACTAGTATTCTTTTGTATATTCTACTAGAATTCTCATATACTTGTGACACCAGGTCTTGGCACGCACACTAGTAGACTTATAGTTTTGTATTTATTGTTATGACTTCGATTTGCACTTTGTTGCTTTTGTTTAATTACTTATATCTTTAAATTGCTAAAAATTTTATTAATGAAGAACATTATTCACTTAGCAAACATTTTGACAGTGGAAATAACTAGATTAATAAGTGTTGGCTTGCCTAGCATCGGTGTTGGGCGCCAACACGGCCTATAATGAATTTGGGTCGTGACGTCTAATCTTACATTGTTAATTGTAATTAATGCAATATCAGGATACGATTCATCGTGTCATTCCCAAAACCCACATCTTTCTCTTTGATGTTTTAGACTTCAATACCACACAAGAAGATAGGGTACTTTGTGTGGTACCCAATTTTCGAGTGCTGTCTTAGTAGAAGAACCTGGTTCTTCTTGGTATTCCAACTACTACTGTTGCGGAATAATAAGAAGCAGTAAAATAAAAACACAGAGATTTTTACGCTGAAAACACCTGGCTCAAAAGGTGAAAAAATCACGACCTACTACTCAGTAGGATTTACTCAACTCTTCACTAAAAACTCTGAGCCAAACGGACTTACAAAATAAACTCTTTTGTAATCCTAAGGATTAACTCTAACCCTTTGTATTAACTAGCACCTAGCTAATTTCTACACACCTCAAGTTAATTCTAACTTGAACAATACGTACCTATTACAATTGCTTCTATGAAAGCTGAAAGATACAATATTAAAAACTCCTACTACAATCAACTAGACTCAATAATCAATCTGATGGAACTGGTTCTTCTAGTTGAACTGTAGCCTTTGCATCGCACAGTAATTCTGCTAGCAAAAATAACTCTGGGAATTTTGCTTTCAGATTTTGATTCACTTCAACTTTGTGCGTCTTGAATTTCAGCAGAAATACATCAAGTATTTACAGAGTCAGTCGTTGAGCTTGTCTTCCAATTCCAGTTCAACTCTAGCTGGGTGAACCAATTCGAACCAAACTCAACTTCCTTGCTTTTGTTACTTTCCTTGCTGAATTTGACTTCAATTAATCAGATCAGTTTGCAACCTTTTCGCATTAGGAGACAATCTCTTGGTACATTGATATTTCATATTCAAAACATCTCCTAAGCATATACGGTTCATGTGTCAGCTCGTCAGTTCACGATGTGTGCTTTGATGGACCTGGTTCAACTGGTCAATCTTTTGTCAATCTTCAAAACTATGCAGTGACATGGGTCAACAAATTCCCCCTTTTTGATTATGACAAACTCTGTGCTTCTCCCTGTATACAACTCAAACACTTTGTATGTTTTTTAAGCATTTATCATAGATAACCCAGGTTCATTAGATTATAAATATCACTTGAAATATAAAAGCACTTTTTTCTTCCCCCTTTTGGTATCATCGAAAAGTTTGCAAAATGATAAACTCACCAGTGTTGTTAACAATTACTCAAGGCCATTGAGGCTACTGCAGGTGCAAACATGATTAATCATCATAAGAAACCAATAAATGTAAGCTATCTAATAAATTGAGACAAGTCAATAACAAAACAGCAAAAATTCATTGATTAGGAACGTACATCAAACACCATACAAACAAAACAAAAACAACCCTAACCATGAGCAAAACAGAATAAAAACAAAAGAAGCATAACAACTGGTCTAAAGAGGGGTTTTGGAAGCTCCAGACAGCCTAAGGATGGGAAGGTGTAGAGGAGGTTGTGGTCTTGGTTTGTAGAAGAGAAAGCATCTGATTAAGAACACCCTCGTTATTTTCCTTCTCTTTTGCTAATTCAGGCCTGAGAGCATCCCGCTCAGCTTCAACCTTAATCAAACGAGACTTCAAACGAAGGATTTCCATATCCTTGATCTCGCTTTCCTGCACCAGAGTTCTAACTTTGCTGTTGACAGGTTGCTTCCTAGATGAAGTTCATCTACAGGAACAATGACAGTATAATCGCAAGTCAGCAAAGTATCCTTCCCAAAATAGTCTTTGGCAGTAGCCATCTCAGCCTTTTTCACAGGAACATCAAAATGAGAAAGCACAGCGGTTAGAATAAAGCCATATGGAATCGCATGTGCTTTTGTTCCATTCACAACTCTGTCCAAGAGTTGGATGATGAAGGCTGGCCAATTTATCTGCCTACCCCTAAACAAATATACCATTGCCTTCTTTCTTGTCTATAGTTGGCTATGTGCCTTCTTTCTTGTCTATAGTTGCCTATGTGCCTTCTTTCTTGTCTTGGAAGCAAGAACTTGATGACAACCTCGAAGAACAACTTGTGTTCTGGCTTCATTTCACTTTTGTAGACTGGCCTGGGTTCAATTTCCCTTTCATTGTCACTGAAGAATCTGGTAATATTGATTGTTACGGCCATCCCATCTAAACTAGGCCATCTTTGCCTCGTGTAATCCCCGTAGCCCTCAGCAGGAATTTGCAGAAGTTCTCCCAGTTCTTTAGCATCAAAGGAGACTTGAATTCCTTTGACTGTGGTAGTGACCCTGCCGTCTTTGACCACTGCATTACCCATGAATTCCACCAGTCAACCTTCCTTCAATATGAAGAACCTGTTCTTCCACCCCTGAACATCCAGTGTGTCCAACAGGTATCTCATCCCAGGTTCCTCAAGATCCTTCACCAACTTTCCCGTCAGAATTGTTCTTTTACCAAATAAGGTGATTCTGTCAGTAGTCATCTCACCAACTTCCCCCTCATCTTCTCCACTCCACTCTCTATCATCATTTTTTCAACAACCTTCGCCTTTCTTGCTTTGGACCTAGTCCTTTTGACAGATTTTGTGAGTGTGGCAGACACTGTAGCTGACTTCTTCGAAGAAGCCTTAGCCCTTTTTGATTCTGGTGCCTCAACCACAACAGGAGCAGTATGCTCCTCATGAAGTACCAGGTCCATCGTATCCTCTTCGACCACAACAATCTCCACAGGTTCTCCTACTTTAGCCTTTCTCTTTGCAACTCTCTTTTTCTTGTTCTCAAGCAAAGCCTTCTCAAGCAGTTCTTCTTCCTCTCTCACAGCACTACGTGTAGCACGCACCTTAGGAACAGGAGCATCAGCAACTACAGAAGTTTTCCTCTTCTTGGAAGGAACTGGGTTAGAAGCCTTCTTGGTCCTTTTCTTGGGGTTATAGGACTCCCCCAGTTTCCTTAGCCTTTCAGCCAGTGTCTCGTCCCCAGATGAACCAGGTTCATCTACTCCTTTCTTTAAGCTTGCTAGACCTGCTGCAGCTTCCTCTACTATGCTTCCCCCTAAATCAGTGACTTCTTCTCCCATAGTTTCAGGATTGGGACCACAAATAGCCAACGTGGTACCATCCTCCGTAGATCCCCTCACATCTTCTTCTCCCTATCTCTCAAGAATTTCTTTTCTCTCATCCTTCTTCCTTCCAGAGATTTCGACATCAATAACAGACCCTACCAACACGAATCTTTTATCAGCAGAAGTAAATTCAGAGTCGACTTCAAGATTACCTTTTTCAGAACTGGTTGAACCAGGTGCTTCTTCCTCATTAGCTGATTTAAATGATTCACTGGATAAATCTGACTTAGTACTTTTGTCTGCTTTAATAAGATCCTCCAAGAATTTTTCCCTAGCCCCAAAAACAACAGATTTCCGGGCAAGAACTTTAACACGACGATTCTTGGGGGCAGGATTAGGGTTTGGAGTGGGTTCAAGAACGAGTGTATTTTCAGGGGATGATGGAATTTCTGGTGATTTGGAGCTGTAAACGGATGGAGAATTGGAGACAGATTCAGAATTTCCTCCATCGTAATCACGATTAGGTGATGAAAAAGATGAAGAAGATGGTGGTGAAGACATGATTATGAGTGAAGTTTAGGAAGAAAGAAAGAGTGATCAGTTTTTGGGTTTGAAGACTAATGATCTAGGTTCGACGATTACTTTATGAAAATGAGAGTAATGATGAACCTTATATAAGATATGGATATTAATTATACAACCGGTAGAAAATTTATTCAAGTGGAAGTCTAATAGTTGTAGGAGTGTCATTGATTTGACGGTTAAGAGTTCCTTACTTCTAGGCTAATTGAGTACTGATGTGACTTCTTGGAACGGGTTCATTCAGGGATTAGTACAAGGACTTTGAAATGAACCAAATATAGATAGAATCCTGCTCATGTGTGACTGTAGTTAGTTCAATAATTGTGTGGAGATGAGCACGTACCTTGTCAGTCAGATGAACCAGCAGAGATGAACCAGGTTCATCGTGTTGAAGTCCTTAATTTGCCTCGATTTACAAAGATAGATAAACATCATTAGCAACCAAAGAATCATATTAATACATGGCAAGAGAGTATGACAATAAAGTCATGATGCTGAGCAATGATTAGACTGGTTGATTATCTATGTTATTGTTTCTAGCCAAATTTGTTTTTTTTAAAATTTTTCAACCAGGTGATCTTAGTCATCCCTAATTCCAGCATGTTTCTCTCAAAATGCTCCCTACTAAGTGTTAGTGAATATATCAGCAATTTGATGATCAGTAGCACAAAATTCGATTGAGATCATTCCCTT
>ML391536.1:0-38995 GCA_005239525.1 Nicotiana knightiana
AGCACATAACAAGTGTATTTTTATCATTAATGCGTATAAAATGTAAGGTATATCACATGTTAACTATGCAATTTAGTCTCGCATCACAAGGCAGCGATTTGTCTGTGCAGAAATAGAATTCTAGATTCATTCACCTTGTCAAAGCTTTCTCTAAGATCAGCCCACACCTTCTGTGCACTAGTTGCATACACCATGCCACTTAGCAACTCATTACTAACTAAGTTCATTATCCATGACAAAGCTGTAGCATTATATTTTTCCCACAATTCATGTAAGGTAGGAGGAATTTATCCTTAGTGTATCTACCATCAAAAAAACCTAATTGCTCTTGCCTAATAGACTGATACACATAGAGCTGCTCCACAGAGCATAATTTTTGTGTCCAGTTAGTTTGATTGATATTAGAGAGATACCTGGAGTATCATAAGGTTGAAGAAATAGAGGATGATATTAATCAATTACTAAACCACCCACATGACTTGGATCTGCCACCGGAGTTGCACCAGCTGTAATGTCTTCAATTTCTGTGTCTGAGCTAGTACCAATACCTCCAATCGCCATTGAAGATTGAAAATCAAGAGCTTAGAGTAGAACATAGAGAAGAAAAACAGACCTAATTACTCAAAGACAATTCAATCTAATAAGAGATGAATCGAAGCAATTTCATAGATGAATGGCGAGTTCTAGAAACTCAAATCAATTTCAAGCAATCTGCGTGAATTGATCGTCTTCGTGGGCTCTATTACCATGTTAAGAAAGGAGAACATCCATGGTTACAGAGAAGTTCTCAGAAGAAACAAGAGACAAAAATAAAAATTACACTGTTCCATTAATTTCTGATACTGTACTGTTAAGCATACACACGTTTATATACATACTTTAACTAACTTAACTTACAGCTGTCCTACATGATTGGACAGCTGGCTAACTACTTGTACATCTGGCTAACTACCCAACTAACACTAACTAGCTTCTTAACAAAAACAAGAGATATTTTAACTTCGTAGAAAATACATTATTGAAGATAAAGTTCCAAACTTACTTCTTTAGGTCTACTTTTAGCCCAACTAATCTAGATTCACGTTAAAAAATCTCACCTAAGGGTAAATAAATAATTTGTAATTTCTTTTTCAAAACTCGAACCCAAATCTATAATTAACAATAAAAATATATGTATCATCCCATTGCAACTTTTGGTAGTTAAGATTAAGGGTGTTCGTCGGTCGGTACGGTGCGGTACGATATTTAGACATTTCGGTTCGGTATTTTTGGTATTCGGTTTCGTAAGATGCTATACCAATACCGTACCTAATTAAATTCGATATGGTTCAGTTTTTCTCCTTTCGATTTTAGTTTATTCGGTTCGGTAACTTCGATTTATTCGGTTTAAATACTAACTCGTGCATAGAGTCATAGATAGTAATATTCTTAATTAAAGTACTCAAAAGTACAAAACTAAAAACGTTTGTTGACAAAAATTTTGTCCAAAACCAGCAAATACCAACTTAGAGAGAGAAATATCTTGTCACTTGCTTAGAGTTAATTGATAAACTTAGAGAATAAAGAAAAGTAAAATTTTAGATTTCTTATGATATTTATGTTATAATTAATAAAATTTATATTGTGTAATATAATATATATTTTGATATGGTACAGTATTTCATTTTAAAATACCAAATATCATACCTAATAACAATTTTAAAAGCTTAAACCAAACACTATACCGAATATTGAATATCAAAATTTTCGATTTCGGTACTGTAATTCTGTATTTACCGAATTAAGCCGTGCCCCTGTTAAGATTACTTCAATGGGACCACCAAACTAAATTTACGGAGGAAAAAACCTTATTTTTTGTCATGTATATAGGGCCCCATTCTTTCACTGAGGAAGCAGAAGTTAGCTAAGAAGTAGTCTTGTTCCAAAATCCAGATTTTATTGCATTTAAGTAGGAATGAGTTTTTACCTTTTCTGTTTAACTGCTCAAATCTTCTTCTACTATCCAATTGTTCAAACCATCACATGTCCCTCTCCTCCCTTACTACATATATATATATGTATATTAGCCTGCTATCTTTTTATTTTCTCATCCATCTTTTTCTTTACCTTCTCTTGTCTAAAATTGGCTGTTTCTTGATTCTAGTGAAACTGCATTTTGGTACCATCTTTCCATCTGCGTTTTCCTCAAATTCCCATTTAATTGTGAAATTTAGTCACATTTGACTACCATTGAAGCATTTTCAGTAATGTCTGCTGCTGGAAAAGGGTACCCAGATCTACAAGAAAGCAGTGGAATTACTAGTAATAATAATAATAATGCATCTTCTAATTGTTGTTCTGAAGCTTTAGCTCAGTTAAAGCTTTATCAAGCTTTCATCTTTTCAATCCCTATTTTCTTTGTTTTTGTATTATTATTGTTATTCTACTTATTTTATCTTCGTCGTCAGAGAGTCGATTGGTCCTCTCTACGAATGAGGACTTCCACATTGCACTCTGCTTCCGAACCTGATGAACTCTCACAGGTATGTAAAGGAACAATTTTTGTGTGTAATTTTTTATTTTTCTTATTTAAGATTAAATCTTATACTATTTTTTTTAAGTCTTTGTTGATTCTGGTTGTATTTTACCAGTGTGAATTGGGATTGAAGAAGGAGGTGAGGGAAATGCTGCCTATTATTGTGTTCAAGGAAAGTTTCTCTGTCAATGACACTCAGTAAGTTTCTGCCCGTCTTAAATTTTTATATGTAAATTATGTAAGTATTGGCTAGTATTACAGACTTCCATCCAGCAGATCTAAAATTTGAAGTAATGTGCTAGGTTGCAGTTTATCGTCTATGTACATTTTCTTTACTGGTTATTGTATTGCCTTTCAACTGTTTTTTGGTTTCTTATAATGCTTTATTATTGTCTCTTTTGTCTTTTTCGTTTTCTTGAGCTGTCTATCGGAAACAACCTCTCTACTCCATGGGGTAGGGGTAAGGTATGTGTACCCCTACCCTCCCCAGACCCCTTAATTCTGGGATTTTACTGGGTTGTTGTTGTTGTTGTTGTATTGCATATGTATACATGGTCCAAGCCGACGGTAGTAGGTTCAATTGAACCTGATGTGAGATGGCTAAATAGGGCTCTGCCCCTCCCCACGCAAAAGTACGTAATGCGATTAAAGACAGAGCCAGGATTTTTTAACTTTATGGGTTCTGGATTCTAGAACAACAATTTTGAGATATTTTTGTATGTAAATTATGGCCAGTATTTTTTTTAAGTACAGACTTCCAACCAGCAGATCTAAAATTTGAAGTAATGTGTTAGGTTGCAGTTTATTGTCTATGTACGTTTTTATGTCTATTTGTATTGCATAGGTATACATGGTCCAAGCCGACAGTAGTAGGTTCAATTGAACCTGATGTGAGATGGCTTAATAGGGCTCTGCCCCCTCCCCACACAAAAGTACGTAATGCAATTAAAGGCAGAGCCAGGATTTTAACTTTATGGGTTCTGGATTCTAGAACAACAATTTTAAGATATTTGATATTATAATATTTTATACATATTTAACGAATTTAGCCTTTAATTGTGAAGATTAGAAATATAGGCTTTTTTTTTTTTCAGTCATGGGAGGGAGGTAGTCCTTATGTAACTTGTTTTGGTGGTGGAGGAGTTCAATATAGGCGATGGTACAATTACAAATAAGTCAATGTTTTGTTGTAAAGCTTCTAACAGACTATTATATCTCCAAGATATAGCCGGTTGAGAATTACAAATCATAACATATTGTACAAGTTGATAGTGCGACGAGTGGGTAGGTAGGATAAAGGGAGATAATGGTGTATGCCATATAAAATCAAATAAATGTCGGAGTCTGGAATTATAGTAGATGCCAAATGAAATCACTACATCTTACAATGAGCGCCTCTTTAATTTGCTCTCTCTTGTGTGAGAAGTGAGCTATGTCAAGGTCATGACCTTTGTGGCATCTCCAAGTAGTTTATTGTCTGAGTGAAAATAACTATTCTAATTCTGTCTGAGGATTGAGCTACTATGTCACAACATTTGCTCAATCTAAATATCTTACAGTTCTTTAGTCTGGAAAAAAGTTACGAGTTCATGTAAATGCATTTGGAGTAATTTTGGTAGCAATATTAGATACATCTGCAGTTGTGAAAATACAGAATGTAATCTTGAGATATGAATGAAACTTCACACTTTCTGGATAGATGAAAACATGACATATGTATCCAAACATAATTTCAAAGATATCTAGCAAATTTCTCCGACATCTAGAGCTATTGTTATTCTTACACTGAATTAGACGACCAGCTACAGAGTCACTTGTCTGCTTTGAAGGTGTATTTGGAAAGAAAGTACCATAAAGAATTATGCTAGCATAAATATATCCCATCAATAATTATTGATTTCAGTAAACTTTGCAGAACTGGCAGCAAATTTGTCATATTCTGAAAAGGTGCCTCTTGATGTTACACACCACGAACAATGATATGTGGATCTTGTGATGGCTGAAAACGTGTGAAAATATTTAACTGGTCCTCACAGTCATGAATAGCCTTTGATATTGCGGAGTTTTGGTCCTAGACATTTGTTTGTTCTACCTTCATGTTCTTGTACTTGCAGCTAATTTCATTTTTTATCTTAAATAAAACCAAGATATTCTCACAACTTTAGTACTACAATTCTGATAGTGGTTTCTGTAGCAATTGTTGCTGGGAAATGCAATACCATTTGCTTTTGTTATTACGAATATTCAATTCCATGTTGGAGAGAATAGAAGATAGCTCTTTATTTATTAACTATATAGAAGTTTCAGTTTGACGTTCTTTGTGAGAAAAAATTCTTTGAGGGATTCATCTTTAAACCATCAATTTGCAAAATCTCTTAGTTTTAACTTTCTTTTCTTCTATTTTAGTTTGCAACCGATTCTTTGAAGAAAACAAAAGGTTTCGTAGAGACATAACTCGAAATTTAAACATTGTTTTCTGATGAAGTTTGATCTTTCCTTGGACAGATGTTCAGTGTGCTTAGGGGATTACGAAGCAGAGGATAAGCTTCAACAGATACCTGCTTGTGGGCACACATTTCACATGGATTGCATTGACCACTGGCTAGTCACTCATAACACCTGCCCCCTCTGCCGCCAATCTATCCTTACTCCAACTAAAGCTAACACTGAAGAAATGCCTGATAGAGCAGAAACTACTGAGACAAGTTCAAGTGAACAAGATGCTGATGAAACATCTGATCAAAGAAACTCTGAGTGTTCTGAGGGACGTCAAATAGGCCAACCAAATCCAAAGCCAGAAACCAGAGAAGAAACAGAAGAAAGATTGTCTAATGAAGAAGAAGGTGATAGTCATAATGTTGACAATGTCATGGACTCGAGGAAAGAATGTAATGTCGTTTTGTAGGGGAGATCTGATTCAGTTTGATGTTTGTAAGTTAGGGAAGATAACTATTAGCCACGCTGCTTGATGTGTGTTAGGAGACAATAGGGATGGGACGGTGCAGGATATATATGACAGCATAAGTTTGCCCCTTTTGTTAGGATTCCAAAGATAGTCCAGCTTTGTTTAGATCTCAGAATTCATTACCATGCTCCTCAAGTTTCAACTTTTATCAGGAGATGAGAGGCAAAGAGCTCCATATATCTCCATAAGAGGCTGAAGCAAGCAAAAGTCTTTTTCACTGCAAGCCTATGGAATGATGAAATGTCTGCAGATTTGTACCATGTAACATTCCTGAGTGATAATTGTAGCCTGTTTTTTCTTTCTTTTTCATTATTTTAGTTATGTATTTTCAGGAAGAAATTGAATGATGTATCCTCGTAATACTATACTGTCCCTCGGCGTTTATATTTCTCTGGCACTCTGGTAGTTGTCAATTGTCATGACTGATAATCTTACGAGCTCTGCATATATGAGTTATATCCATAGTCAGTTTCAAGTTGGCAGAAACTTACATTAAGTATGAGGTTGCAATAATACAAATAGTTGAAATATGATGAATTCCTTACACGCATTACATGAAATGAAATGGATTCAAGTAGAGCATAATGAAGTCACACTATCAATATCAACTAATTTAGAAGTAATACAGACCTGATTGGTTTGAGATTTATTAGTTATCTTGAGAAGAGTTCATCTGAAGTCTCGGCAATTCTATATCTGCTTGCACCGGAAAGTCATGACTTGCTTTTATACAAATTTTATCAATTTCTGAAACCAACCACATCATAACAAAAAATTCTACTAATTAGAAGCAAAACGTGAAAATTGCAATAAAAGTAGGTGTCCTTGATTTGTTAAGATTTACGTAACTTCTTTGGACTTAGCTTCTACTTATTCATAGTTGAGTTTGAGTACCTATAAAAGTGCTATGATTCCCTTATACTGTGACTAGTTTATACGTACGCACGTTGCGCGTGTACCGTGTATCCTATATCAATGAGTAAACTTTTAAAAAAATATTGCTTAGATATTATATATAAATTTGTGTTTGAGTAATAAAGGAAAATTGTATGTTCATGAAAAAGATGAATATTGATAACGAAATTATCATGAAGAAATCCTTAATCATCTGTTGATATGTTCATTAGAATTTATTTCGGTTTTATTATTTTATCACTTTAATTTCACAGGCTATTATGCTTCTTTTTCAATTTCAACAAAAATATGCAATCATTGAAGATTTAATATGGAATAATTTTATATCATATTTTAAAGTATTAGCTTAGAAGAGCTTGCTTGAGAATCTAGTACAGTACCATAATTATTAGTATAAAATAAATATTTACTATCCGAAAAACTTATTTACCACACAATTGAAAATTCCTTTTTTATAATAATAAAAATAATCCTCTATCGTGGCTTAACTACCGTCACCTAATAAGTAAAAAAAAAAAAAACTTATTTAAACAAAAAATAAACAAGAAGAGTTGAAAGAGATGTTCAAAGTGAAGTAAAACATATGTTGACTTTTCTATCTTAATAATTTCCTTAAATATAGATCAATTTATAGTAAGTTTAATTTAAAACTTAAAGAGAATACTTTACTATATATCTATATCTATATTATATTAAAAGGAGAGTAGTGAAGCATATTGTTAAGTCAAGTGGCAAGCTAAAATGAAACCACTTGACAATTTTAAGGCAACATTAAAAATTGGATTATAAATGAAAACATATTTAATGGAAGTAGTAGTCCAAGATTTTCTGTAAGTTGAATTTCATTCTTTAATTAATCAAAGCCAATTATTTTAAGATTTAAACTAAAAATATTGTCTTTTTGAGAATCTGTTGGACGTACGCAAAAAGGGATGCAATTTCATTAAGCAAACAAATATACAATAACTATAGGTATCATTAATTAAATTTGTGTATAATTCAGTTATGGTAGATATCCTTTTAAAAAAAAAAGAATCAATTAAAATTTCGTTTTGTATCTTACACATTAATTTTAAGTTGAAATAATAATTCTATATTTAGTACAAGCTTTGTATCTGACCTTATTTACAAACAGTATACATTAATATAGGCATCATATACATTACTATAGGTATTTTTAATTAGATTTTGTGTATAATTTAGTTATGGTAGGTATTCTTTTTTAAGAAAGAATTAATTAAATAAATATTTTGTATCTTACATCTATATTATATTAAAGGAAATAGACTATCTATCTATATTATATTAAAAGGAGAGTAGTATGCATTGTGGTTAAGCCAAGTGACAAGCGCCACTTGACAAGTTTAGGACAACATTAATAATTATAAATTATATATAGAAACATAATCAATGAAAGTAGTTTAATGAATCTTATACATAATCGAGATAGATCTTAGACAAATCTAATTTATATATATTTAAATTTATATGTATATTTGTATCTATATCTATATCTATATCTATATATTGATCCACTCATAGATTTTCTTCTATATTAGCTAGAAATATGGAGGTGAAATATTAATTAAAAAATATAATAGAAAAAAATAAAAATATATAAAGACGTAAATTGAGATAACCTATGACTATTTATACTTTGGGGTAAGTTAAAATATAAAATAAAATTTAAATTTACTTAAGATATTAAATATTTATTGAATTTAAAAACTAAATAAATTCAAGCAGCAAAATAAGATCTTACATAAAGTATACAAATTATTTATAAGGTAAGAGAACAATTAAATAATCAGTAAAAAATATTTCAATAACAAGAATAATAAATTCATATTAATACTGATAAATCCTGTAAATGAATATTTTATACGTAAATATTACTATAATATTTAGATATAATGTGTTCAAATAATTAAAAATATATTTTTCTATGATTAATATTTGAATTGAGTTCAGTTAGTTTAAGTTTGAAAGCACAACATAATTTTTTGAAAATATGCTTCAATTAAGATAATAGAATGATAAAAATATTTGAATTTGAGATGAAAAAGATTTTTATTTTTATCTATATTATATTAGAATGAGTGTGGTAAAAATAAATATTAAATTCAAATAGGCTAATAAAAATTTACATGACAATGTAATAATATTAGATATTGAATAATATAAAATCAAAAATAAAGAATAAATAGAGAAAAAAAATAAAAATTCAGATTTTTTATCATAGGAAAAAGGGTAAACTTATTTAAATTTGACATGATAACGTTTTTTATATTATGATAAGAAAAGCATAATGTAAGTCCACATAACTCAAATCTAATAGTAAAATCAAAAACTAAAAATATTGAACAATAAAAATAAATTAGAGATAATGTAAGGACATTTATAAATCATAAGTTTAGAAAATAAAATAAAGTAAATATACAATACTTAAAAATATTATTAAATTTTAAATAATTTAAAATTTTCGAACAATATTTTTAAAGCAAAATAAATGTTTATTTTAAATTAAAAAATTATATATTTATCTTATATTATTAAAGAAAAGTAGTTGATAATGATATTAAATAAAGCTACAAGTTAATGAAAGCCACATAAAACGTAATAAGACTATATAATATATTAAAAAAATAGAAAATTATGTTAAATTGTTAGAAATTTAATATTAGAAATGAAAATAAAAGACTATTTAAATTTGAGATTAGAAAGTTCTTAAAACTATGATGCGAATGCTCAAATTATGGATAATACCACGAAATTGAAGTCTAATTTTTGAAAAACGAAAAAATAATAAAAATAAAATTTTTGAATTGCAAAATAAATTTCTAATATAGGTAATTTTAGAAAAACTAAATTTATATCTTAAAAAAAAAGAAGAAAATTTATGTAAAGAAATAAAATGACAGTGAAAATATTACTACAATATTTAGATATAATATGTTCAAACAATTAAGAAAATATTTTTCTATGATTAATATATGAAACGAATGCAATTAGTTCGAGTTTGAATGCAAAGCATAATTTTTTGAAAATGTGGTCCAATTTAGAAAATAGAATGATAAGAATTATTTGAATTTGAGATGAGATTTTTTTTGTTTTTTGAAAACATTATGTAAAGAACTAAAATGACAGAAAAAATATTAATACAATATTTAGAAATAATGTGTTCAAACAATTAATTATAAGAGAACTCAATACATTTGGAACACGATAATCAAATAAATTATGTATCAATATTTTAGACTAATTAAAAGTTACAATTTAAATCAAAATATGACATTGTTTTGGTTATAGGTAAAACTTTAATATAAAAACTAATTAAAATTTATAGTAGGGAAGAGAATGTATAAAATAAAATAGAGGTAGTGTAAAGATACTTATACTTTAAATTAATCTAAAAATAGATAAAATAAAATAATTAATTATATTAAAAAAATATTACTGATAAATTTAAATAATTAAAATACTATGAATAAGAGGATAAAAACATAAAAATATACCAAATTTCAAGAATAAAATATTTATTTTTATTAAATACTATTAAAAGCATAATAAGCAAGACATTAATTAAATTATAAGCTAATAAAAAATTATATGGTACTATAATAATCTTAAATAATAAATAACTCAATAGCTATAAAAAAAGTACAAAAAAAGAATTTACGTAAAAATGATGTGATGAATAAGACATATTTGACTTTCAGATAAGAATAAAGTGATAGTAAGAATTTTGTTAAAACAATATGATCCAATGTGCTCGAACAAGACAAATCACAACATGACATGTTTAGTATTCTTTAATATAGACAGCGGAATCAAATGCAAGTACTAAAATCAAGGGGTTAGGTTGCTACAAATCTATATTAAAAAGATTGATTGTCTACTACTGTGATGACCCAAGGGGTCATTCTATGAATTTAGACTCCGTCCTAGGCTTATTAGCCATAAAAAAATTAATTTTAAATACCTCGATTTGCGTGCGCAGTCCGGGCGTGAAACCAGAAAGCTTATGTGAAAATATGAGAAATAGTGATTTTTAGAGTTAAAATTTGATTATAGTTGACTTTGGTCAACATTTTGAGTAAACGGACCTGGATCTGTGTTCCGATGATCCCGGAAGGTCTGCAGTAAAATATGGGACTTGGGCATATGCCCGGAAACGAATTCCGAGGTCCCAAGCCTTAGAAATTAATTTTTGAAATAAATTATTTTGCTGAAATATTAATGAAATAAAAAAAAAGATTTAATGCTTGAAACCATTGGTATCGAGCCCGTATTTTAGTTCCGGAGTCCGGTACAGATTTGTTATAGTATTTAAATGTTAACTTTGAAATTTGGTGAAAAAGGGAGGTTATTTGACGTGATTTGGACGTCCAGTTGAGAAATTATGAACTTTGAGTGTTCTTGAGAAAAATGATGAGTTTTGAGGTTTAGTTCATTGTTTTACATATTTATTTTCATGATTTGATCGCACGAACAAGTCCTTATGATGTTCTTAGACTTGCGTGCATGTTTGGTTTAGAGCCCCGAGGGCTCGGGTGAATTTCGGATAGGCCACATGATGTTTTACACTTATGAAAATTAACTGTTTTGCTGGTTCTGGTGCACAGTGATCTTTTGTGCTATGCGATCGTATAGTAATAACCGCGATCGCATAGAGTAAATTCTGGGGGTTCACCACTGTGTTATGTGTACGCACCCCTACCCCCGCGAACGCACTGGGTTAAAATTGGGGCTGGGGGGAGGGTAGCCTAGTACACTACGCGAACGCAGCCCCCCCTCCCTACGGGATCACGATGGCCAATAAGGCCTGGCCTTATGTAAACGCGGGCAGCTCTATGCGAACGGATAGAAGACCTGCCCAGATATATAAATACCCTCTTAAACACGGACATAACCCTTTTTCTTCATAATTTTCGAACCCCACAACCTTAAGGACGAATTTCTTCACCAAAGTTCATCCCCAAGTTGTTGGTAATCAATTCTAAACTTTAGTCTTTCAATTACCCAATATTTTTCATCACTTTTAAATCAAAAACTAAGAATTTTTATGGTAAAAATTGAGGGTGTGGGCAGAATTAGGGAATTTTGTAAAAATCGAATCTTTACCTCGAATTGAGGTCGGATTTCGAAACAAATTGTATATTCGGGCACGTTGGGGAATGTGTAAACGTAATTTGGTCCGAACCCCAAGTTTGGATCAAGCGGGCCCGGGGTCGGGTTTTAACTTTTTTTGAGAAACCTTAGGAAAAATTATAATTTTAAGTAAAGTTAGTTCCTTTAGCATTAGTTAATGTTATTAAGTTAATTATGGTTAGATTCGAGTGTATTGGAGGTGAATTCAAGAGGAAAAGCTATAATTGAACAGTGAGTGACCTGCAAAATTGAGGCAAGTGTTTGGTTTAACCTTGACTTGAGGGAATAGGAATCCCCAACTAAATTGTTATGTGAAATTGCATGTGAGTGGTGTATAGGTGAGGTGACGAGTATCTATGCACCACCAAATTGTCTGTTTACATGATCCCCTCCCTGTTTCCAATCTAATTGCTTCATGTTTTTAATTGTTTCATGTTCATTGTTATCTTCTTGTAACGACCCGTTGTTACGTAAAACATGCATTATAATCGCTGCTATTGACTTGTTATAGATTGGTTATTCTATTATTGATGTGTTAGAGTTGATAGGCTTGAAATCGGAATGGTTAAATGAGAATTCAATAACTTAGGCTTTAAAAGATAGCCTTATAATGAAAAAAGTCAAATGAGAGTTGACTTATTGGGGAACGACCTCGGAATGCATATTTTATGGCTCGGATAGCTTCGTGAGGTGATTTGGGAATTAGGAATGTGTTCACAATATTTTTGTGATGTCTGGTGTAGATTAGGCTTGAATTGGCGAAAGTTTTTGGCGATATCCGATCGGCAGTGGAAAATAGGCTATCGGGGTCGGAATGGAATTTCGATAGTTGGAACAGGTTCGTAATGTCATTCTGGATAAGTCTGCAAAATTTCAGATCAATCGGAGTTGTTTTGGATAGTTTCGGCATCGTTGGTGGATTTTGGAAATTTCAAAGTTCTTAGGCTTGAACCCGATATAAATTTGGTTTTTTGATGTTAGTTTTGGTGTTTTGAGAGTGAAACTAAGTTTGAATGATAGTATGAGATGTGTTGGTAACTTTGGTTGAGGTCCCGAGGACCTCGGGTGTGTTTCGAGTGATTAACGAACCAATTCTTGGATTTAAACTTGACAGATTTTTCCGGTTTTGTTGCAGGGGATTTGTTCATCGCGTTCGCGGGTGGGATGCCGCGTTCGCGAAGAGTAGTTTGGGGATCTGAGATTTTATTCATCGCGTTCGCGAAGAGGAGGACGCGAACATGGAGGTTTGGAGAATTGTTCTACGCTTTCGCACCAGGTGGCTCGCGTTCGCGAAGGGATGTGAGGCAGCTGGGGATCCATGTATTTTTGGCCTATGCGTTCGCGGTTGGTGATACGTGTTCGCGTAGCTAAAGGTTGGTTAGGTATCGCGTTCGCGGGCAGAGAGTCATGTTCGCGTAGTCTAAAAAGGAGGGGTCTGTTGGGTTGTTCTATGCGAACGCGTACGTGTGGCCGCGTTCGCGAAGGGTAATAACTGGGCATAATTAATTAAACCCTTCCGCGACTTAACCCTTATTTTACACCATTCTTGTACGGGAAAAAAGCTTTGGGGACGAATTTTGAAGAGGTAAATCCTTGTTATTCATAGAGGTAAGTATTTTGATTATTAAAACTCGATCATGGCCGATTATAGAACATAAAACCTGTGTAAATTCGTGGAAAAACAGTAGAAAAATGGGATTTTGGGGCTTGAGAATAAGAGACCTGTAGGGGTCGATTTGAGGGGTCAAACGGACTCCGATTTTAGTGTTTTTTATATGTACGGAATCGTGGGAGGATGAAGAACATTTTTCTGTAAAAATTTCTGTGTTTAGGGACGCGGGCACAGAGGTCGGTGTTTTTACCAATTTCGGGTTTTTGGGTGAATGTTGATATTTTCAATTGAAAATCGCTCCTTAAGCATATATTGATGATAAAAATATGAACTTGGTAGATTTGGAGCACTCGGAGGCCGAATTTAGAGGCAACGGCACTGCGGAGTAGTGTATTAGCCAGTTTTGAGGTAAGTAACGCTTCCAAACTTGGAACTGAGGGTTCGAAACCCCAAACTATTTGATAATTGTTGTTAATTAAGGTGACGCACTCGCCAAGTAATGGGCATGCGGGCATTTACCGAATATTTGTAGCCTGGCTCATCCCATGACATTGTCTACTGGTTATCTCAGATTGATATTGTGCTATGAAGGTGGTAATTACCTTGAACGAAATAGAAATCATGCTAAGTATAAATGTTAAGGCTTCACGCCGATGTGTTTAGACTGGAATGCTCGATTATTGCTGTCTCTATCTGTGATTATTGCTTTCATGTACTCAGTCCTGTTATAGTATATATTTCATGCCTCAGTCTCGTAAATTACTAGTTTATTCTATATTATCATTGGTTTGAACTGATTTTTATATGTTAGAGCATTGTGAGTGAGTTTGGAAGGTACAGACTGAGTGAGGCTTGGAGCCTTGTTTTGAGACAGTTATGAGGTCGGACTGCACACCGCAACGATCCTAAAATCATGCCTTCATTGACTTGATATAGCGCTTGGGCTGATAGGAACCCTTACGGAGTCTATACACCCCCAGTGAGCGCACATATATTGAGGGATGGATTTCCCTGGGCATGGATTTGTCCGAGTATTATGTTCCGGAGATGGATTTCTCCGTGGTTATTATGTTCCGGAGATGGATTTCTCCGTGGTTATTATGTTCCGGAGATAGATCTTCTCCGTGGGGGCTGGATCGGCCTTTTTCCTCAGTACTTGGTGAAGGTGTCACTTGCGTTTATGTAATATCCGGGATGGACTTTCCTGGGCCGGAAGGCCGTATTCTAGTACTGAGTGGACCACCTTATGAGAGAGTGATTGCTGAGTATACATCATTCTTGGTTCTATATGCATTCATGCTAGTATGCAGAGTTACAGACATATATCAATGCATTGTGTTTATTTCCTGATATATTACTGTCATGTCCAAGTTATATACTGTTGTTAGAATTATCGGAGGTTTAGTCCGTCACTACCTCTCAGCCCGTAGTTTGGTTTCGTTACTACTGAGTTTGTGTATTCACGTTACCCCCTGCACCTTGTGTGCAGATCCAGGTACAACGAAATTCAGCTCAGGTCAGTGAGTAACAACAGTTTCATCAGAGTTGACGAGGTAGCAGCTGGTGACCATGATCTCGTCTTCTCTTTCCTTTCTACCTGTTGTATTTATTTTCAGACTATGTTAGTCATTTCTTTTGGTTGTATTAAGTACTAGCAGCTCATGACTGTCTGACACTGGATCCGGGGTTGGTAGGATTTGGATTTGAATTTCATAAACTGGTGTTCCAAACTTTGATTTATTATTATTTTATCCACGGATTGTTAAGAAGGATATTTTATTGGAAAATTGTACTTAGTTAGATAAAATGGGTGGCTTGCCTGGTTCCACGACAGGCGCCATCACGACTCCGGAAATGGGTCGTGACAAGTTGGTATTAGAGCGCTAAGTTAAATAGGTCTCACCAGTCATGAGCAGGTTTAGTAGAGTCTTGTGGATTGGTACAAAGACGTCTGTACTTATCTTCGAGAGGCTGCAGAACCTTTAGGAAAAATCTCACATTCTTGAACTCTTGTCGTGCGAATCCATTGATTAAACCTGAAGCGTAATTATTTGAACTCCTTTCATGTATTCAAACGCGCACGTGAGCACTCGGTATCAGCCGTGCACCGATGGTTTGTGACCTCCATGAATGGGATGTGATCTTAGCATGCTTGGGGCTAGTCTGGAGGACTTGAGGCTGGATTTTTGTGTGTAGCTTGAGTGTCGAGATTTCATTTGTGTGAGCACATGTATTGGGGACTTATATGTCCGTTGGTGTCCTTATTGAGGGGACTTTGTGACTAGATGACTTCGTGGTGGGTATGATTAATAGTTAGATGTGTTCAGGTTGTTTGATTGTGACGAGAATGGATTAGCAGGAGATGTAGCAAAAACCATTAAGTATTTGACGTCTATATTGAGTTAGAATATGGTTTCGAATTGTGAGTGTATTGAAGGACCTCTCGTGTGGTTTAGTTGTGGAGTGAAGTAGATTTTTCTGTTGTGTTATGAGTTCCTGGTAATGTCTTTTGGGTTGGCCAATGCCCCAACAGCGTTCATGTATTTGATTGACGGTGTATTCAGCCGTGTTATAACTCCTTTGTTATTATAATTATTGAGGGCATCCTGCCGTACTCTTGTAGCCAGGGATAGCATACTCGACATTTGATGATGGTATTACAAGGATATAGGGAGGAGAAGCTTTGTGCGAAGTTCTCCAAGTATGAATTGTCGGCTTAGTTCAGTAGCATTCTTGGGACACGTGGTGTCCAGCGAAGGTATTTATGTGGCCAGACGAGTGTGAGTGGAGCTTCCAGAAGCTCAAGAATTCCTGGACCACAGCTCCAGTGTTAGTATTGCCATCAACTTCAGGTCATTATACCGCTTATGGGATGTCTCAAGGGCAGGCAGTGGTTATGTTCTACTGTAAGAAGGTATAGTGATTATGTGATAGCTATGATATTCGGGAGTGTATAGGGAGATAACATTTTGAGATTTAGCAGGTAGGGGTATCTCATGCGGGTTGTCCTGAGGTGTGTGACCCTTATGTTTATCTGTAGTAAGTTCTCTCTATCAGTAAATGATGCATGTTGCAATTTGAGTTTAGATCGCTTGTGGGAGTTGGCATGACCATCACAATGGTGGATGCGAGATTGGCGATTTATTTGAGTGTTAGATGGTTTGGGTCATATAAGCTTATGAAGGATTTAGATTAATCCCACCACAGCATGGTGGCAGTGATAATGTGTGGGCATAGTCTTGTTTGTCGTGATCCTTGGCTTTGAGCCAAGTGGGGGAGTTCGTTATTGATAAGTTGATTACATGATTATGTGTTGTATTGGTTTCGGTTCTAGGTATGTTGGTGAAACAACTATAACCTACAGAGGTGGAGTCAGAGAATGACTCGAGTGATGGGAATTTCTTTGATACAAGTTGTAACGTACTTTACGGATAGTGGAATTCATTGTATGATGGAGTTGTACTGGTAAGTGTAGAGTGTGCAATGTATGAGCGTGCTTGTTGCTTCAAAGGTGTGATTACTTTCCTAGTATGTGGATTGCAAACGGGGTCAGGTCGTTCTGTTTACTTGGTTAGTGTGATTGAAATTTCGTAGAGCAAATGACGTTCGAGAATGGTTCAAACGGATTCAAGGTTATATGTAGCGATCGAGGATCTTCAAGGTGTGAGAAGGGCTAGAACTGATATTTACGGGAAATGTGTCTAGGCTTGTGGTGTATTTGCATTATCATGGATTCTATCCATCAGTATCAGGAAAGAGAATGTGATGACTTTAAATTCGCAGAAAGTCTCTTCAGGGTAAGTTTCCTAATGTGGTGCAATTGGGGATAATTGAGAGAGTATTCAGTCGCTTATGAGCCCTAGATGGTATATTTTTATGTTCGGGTTTCGTGCGGGGAGTCGGGATTGAGAATTGTGGTATTATGGCAAGAAGAACTATCAATTCGAAGGTAAGTCAGAAGGAACTTGAATAAATAGGACAACTTGGTAGTAGGTCGGATTGGGATGATAAGGGAAATGGTTAGTTCTTTGGGTGTTTATAAGGTAATGAGTTGTTACAGGTGTTTATTAGCAATTCTCTTAGAATTTGGTGGCATGCGTAGCTTGGTTGAGTTAGAAGGATTCAGTCCTGACGGTTTGGTGTTGTACCAGTGTGATTCGGGAGTTCTTGATGGTTTCTACCACAGTAGGAGATGTATATTTCGACACACGTGAGGGCCAGGTGATGTATAGTGATTTTGCTTCTAGATGAGATCGAATGGAAAGTTCTTAGCTAGTTGGGTGCGTAGTTATTGTGGCTAGGAAGGGAGCATGAAGTTCTCATATCTATAATAGGATTGCATGGCGTATGCGGTATTTTGTGTACGGTGGAGAGCGGCATATGAGAGGTCGTGGTTCAGTTCTGGAAGGAAGGTCAGAACTGGAAGTTTAAGATGATTAGGCAAAGGATACCACTATTGGGGTGGCTGGATGAGAGTATACATTCATTAAGGACAATGTATTTAAGGCAATGTGTTCGAATAAGGGTGCTTCATTGGTGTTACGACGCTCTCTTATTGGATCGACTGCTGGTATTCACAGTATCTTGGTGACACAGAGGAATTATGGGGGTATCCCTCGTGGAATGATTGAACATCAGGGATGTGTTATATATTTGAGTGGTGGAATTGGGATCAGATATGGTAATTGGTGCGCCTCGTGGATTTTGAGACTGGGAGTTTTCATGAACATATTATTTTTGTAGTTGTGAACTACGAGGATGCGAGCAAAGCTAGTCGGGTGTTAGTATATGTCATGATTCAGTCATTATGAACGTTCAGAGAGTTATCTACCTGTTGTGGGTGACCAGAGTTGACTTAGAGTCATTGGTAGGCCAGTATGGGTGTGTGGTCTGCACCGAGTCGAAATTGTTGACTCCGAATTGCTATTGTTGAGGGATGTACCATTCGATTGTCATTGAGCCTATTCGTGTTTTGTAGTGATCTATGAGTTGCCTTTCAGTATTTCGCGGGATTATGATCGTTGGTTATAGGTGCATAGGGTGCGGTTCTATCGGGGCTCTATAGCGAGATTTGAGTAAGGTAAGTAATTGGGTGTTGCAGGATTGAGACGTGTTGGTTATGTTCTTTCTGGTTCGGGTGGCACGGTATCGTCCAATTTCCCGTGATTATGGCAATGCACTTTGAGTAGTTTATGTCGAATTTCGCATGGTTATTGATTTTGAGTAAGGTGGTTTGGAGTGTGTCATGTGGTCCAACGGATGGATGGGATCACGTTTTGCAGCTCAGTTAGGTAGAGGTATGATCATTGGTATCAGATTTGTGTGATATGGTTTCACAATGTGTATCAGGCTTTTAGTATGATGTGGTAATGGTAAGTGTTAGTGGCAGGATAGCCCTCTCGTGTGAGTCTTCTTTATTTAATTAATTGAACTCTTGGTATGTGGTTATTGAGTGCACAAGTTGCACAAGTTATGGCTCTGGATGGTATTGGTACTGACCGGCCGAATGGTTACTGGTTTATACGTGTTTCTTTCATCGTCGGCAGTATATGGAAGTGTTATAACGAGGCATGGTTTGATAAGAGGGTATGTACCGGTATTGAGTTGTTTGAACAACTATTGTGGTTAGGAGTTATCTCTATGAGTGGTTGAGCCACGCGGTATATTATGTGATTTCATCTTGGGTTACGGATATGGGTTGATACAACGTGTTCAGACTATATCAGNTCTATGAGACTATGAGTGGTTGAGCCACACGGTATATTATGTGATTTCATCTTGGGTTACGGATATGGGTTGATACAACGTGTTCAGACTATATCAGCTTATAGTCGTGAAAATTTGAACTTGTAAATTATTTCAGAAGTGGAAACTTGGTTTTAAGGTCTATGGGTCAGGATTCGATAATGAAATTTCAGTTATGTTGTGTTATCGGACGTAGATGGGGTAAGGTGACATGGGATCACCTCCGAATATGTGCATGGAAGGTTACACAACAATTTTTTGTGGTGTTGGAACAACTCTAGGCACGTTGGAGGACGAACATTTGTTTAAGAGGTGGAGAATGTAACGACCTGGTCCGTCGTTACGTAAAACATGCATTATAATCGCTGCTATTGACTTGTTATAGATTGGTTATTCTACTATTGATGTGTTAGAGTTGATAGACTTGAAATCAGAATGGTTAAATGAGAATTCAGTAACTTAGGCTTTAAAAGATAGCCTTATAATGGGAAAAGTCAACTGAGAGTTGACTTATTCGGGAATGACCTCGGAATGCGGATTTTATGGCTCAGATAGCTTCGTGAGGTGATTTGGGACTTAGGAGTGTGTTCAGAATATTTTTGTGATGTCTGGTGTAGAATTAGGCTTGAATTGGCGAAAGTTAGTTTTTGGTGATTTCCAGTCGGCAGTGAAAAATAGGATATCGGGGTCGGAATGGAATTCCGACAGTTGGAACAGGTTCGTAATGTCATTCTGGATAAGTCTGCAAAATTTCAGGTCAATCGGAGTTGTTTTGGATAGTTTCGGCATTGTTGGTGGATTTTAGAAATTTCAAAATTCTTAGGCTTGAATCCGATGTAAATTTGGTGTTTTGATGTTAGTTTTGGTGTTTTGAGAGTGCAACTAAGTTTGAATGATATTATGGGATGTGTTGGTAACTTTGGTTGAGGTCTTGAGGACCTCGGGTGTGTTTCGAGTGGTTAACGGACCAATTCTTGGTTTTAAACTTAGCAGATTTTTCTGGTTTTGTTGCAGGGGATTTGTTCATCGCGTTCGCGGGTAGGATGCCGCGTTCGCGAAGAGTAGTTTGGGGAGCTGAGATGTTATTCATCGCGTTCGCGAAGAGGAGGACGCAAACGCGAACGCGAACGCGAACGCGAACGCGAACGCGAACGCGGAGGTTTGGGGAATTAATATGCGCGTTCGCACTAGGTGGCTCGCGTTCGCAAAGGGATGTGAGGCAGCTGGGGATCCATGTATTTTTGGCCTATGCGTTCGCGGTTGGTGATACGCGTTCGTGTAGCTAAAGGTCGGTTAGGTATCTCGTTCGCGGGCAGAGAGTCGCGTTCGCGTAGTCTAAAAAGGAGGGGTCTGTTGGGTTGTTCTATGCGAACGCGTACGTGCGGCCGCGTTCGCGAAGGGTAATAATTGGGCATAATTAATTAAACCCTTCCGCGACTTCACCCTTATTTTACACCATTCTTGTACGGGAAAAAAGCTTTGGGGACGAATTTTGAAGAGGTAAATCCTTGTTATTCATAGAGGTAAGTATTTTGATTATTAAAACTCGATCATGGACGATTATAGAACATAAAACCTGTGTAAATTCGTGGAAAAACAGTAGAAAAATGGGATTTTGGGGCTTGAGAATAAGAGACCTTTAGGGGTCGATTTGAGGGGTCAAACGGACTCCGATTTTGGTGTTCTTTATATGTACAGAGGTGGGAGGATGAAGAACATTTTTCTGTAAAAATTTCTGAGTTTCGGGACGCGGGCACGGAGGTCGGGTTTTTACCAATTTCGGGTTTTTGGGTGAATGTTGATATTTCAATTGGAAATCTCTCCTTAAGCATATATTGATGATAAAAATATGAACTTGGTAGATTTGGAGCACTCGGAGGCCGAATTTAGAGGCAACGGCACTACGGAGTAGTGTATTAGCCGGTTTTGAGGTAAGTAACGCTTCCAAACTTGGAACTGAGGGTTCGAAGCCCCAAACTATTTGATAATTGTTGTTAATTAAGGTGACGCACTCGCCAAGTGATGGGCATGTGGGCGTTTACCGAATATTTGTAGCCTGGCTCATCCCATGGCACTGTCTACTGGTTATCTCAGATTGATATTGTACTGTGAAGGTGGTAATTACCTTGAACGAAATAGAATCATGCTAAGTATAAATGTTAAGGCTTCACGCCAATGTGTTTAGACTGGAATGGTCTATTATTGCTGTCTCTATCTGTGATTATTGCTTTCATGTACTCAGTCCTGTTATAGTATATGTGTCATGCCTCATTCTCGCAAATTGCTAGTTTATTCTATATTATCATTGGTTTGAACTGATTTTCATATGTTAGAGCATTGTGAGTGAGATTGGAAGGTACTGACTGATTGAGGCTTGGAGCCTTGTTTTGAGACAGTTATGAGGTCGGACTGCACACCGCAGCGATCCTAAAATCATGCCTTCATTGACTTGATATAGCGCTTGGGCTGATAGGAATCCCTACGGAGTCTATACACCCCCAGTGAGCGCACATATATTGAGGGATGGATTTCCCTGGGCATGGATTTGTCCGAGTATTATGTTCCGTAGATGGATTTCTCCGTGGTTATTATGTTCCGGAGATGGATTTCTCCGTGGGCTGGATTGGCCTTTTTCCTCCGTACTTGGTGACGGTGTCACTTGCGTTTATGTAATATCCAGGATGGACTTCCCTAGGCCGGAAGGCCGTATTCTAGTACTGAGTGGACCACCTTATGAGAGAGTGATTACTGAGTATACATCATTCTTGGTTCTATATGCATTCATGCTAGTATGCAGAGTTACAAACATATATCAATGCATTGTGTTTATTTCCTGATATATTACTGTCATGTCCAAGTTATATACTGTTGTTCGAATTATCGGAGGTTTAGTCCGTCACTACCTCTCAGTCCGTAGTTTGGTTTCGTTACTACTGAGTTGGTGTACGCACGTTACCCCCTGCACCTTGTGTGCAGATCCAGGTACATCGGAATTCAGCTCGGGTCAGTGAGTAGAAGCAGTTTCATCAGAGTTGACGAGGTAGCAGCTGACGACCGTGATCTCATCTTCTCTTTCCTTTCTACCTGTCTTATTTATTTTCAGACTATGTTAGTCATTTCTTTTGGTTGTATTAAGTACTAGCAGCTTATGATTGTCTGACACTGGATCCGGGGTTGGTAGGATTTGGATTTGAATTTCATAAACTGGTGTTCCAAACTTTGATTTATTATTGTTTTATCCACATATTGTTAAGAAGGATATTTTATGGGAAAATTGTACTTAGTTAGATAAAATGAGTGGCTTGCTTGGTTCCACGACAGGCGCCATCACGACTATGGAAATGGGTCGTGACACTTCTATAATTACTTGGCTTTTTATATTGTTGTAAGTCTTGTTGCAATTATGTTTGGGAACATATTAATTATTTTTCCTTGGTTTCATTGTGGTACATAAAGACTGAGTGGGTTGTCATTGTTTTACATATATATATATATACATATATATATATATATATATATATATACATATATATATATATATATACATATATATATATATATATATATATATATATATATATATATATATATATATATATATATATATATATATATATATATATATATATATATATATATACCCCTGTTGGCTCATTTTTGAGATATTATTTATGAAGTTGTGAGAACTACCGTTTATTGTTTATGACTGTTGAAACAAAAGTATTGTAAAAGACTTGGCCTGAATTGTGAAAGTTTTGATAAAAATAAATATATATGACTGTGATAAAGGTGGACAGGGGAAATAAATATATATGACTGTATAAGGGTGGACAGGGAAAATAAATATATATGACTGTGATAAGGGTGGACAGGGAAAATAAATATATATGACTGTGATAAGGGTGGACAGGGGAAATAAATATATATGACTGTGATAAGGGTGGACAGGGAAAATAAATATATATGACTGTGATAAGGGTAGACATGGGAAATAAATATATATGACTGTGATAAGGGTGGACAGGGGAAATAAATATATACGAATGTGATAAGGGTGTACAAGAGAAATATATATGATTGTGATAAGGGTGGACAGAGAGAATATAAATATATGACTGTGATAAAGGAGGATAATTATGCCTTACTGATTTTATTACAAAGATTTGGAAGTTTATTGTTTTATCCTACCGTTTTCCCATATCTTGCACATTTGGTTATTTTAAATTAAAGTTTGGAAAACTTGAAAAGTTGTGTGAAATTTGGTGACAGCCGAGGCCTGGAATAGGCGACTGAGTTATTTTATTTATTCATTGTTGCAGTTATATTTTCTTGTTTGCGTAGAATTGTTTTATTACTTTATTATATACATGTATTGTCGCATGTTAAGTTATAATTGCCCCGCCTTAGCCTCGTCACTACTTCATCGTGGTTAGGCTTGACACTTACTCAGTACATGGGGTCGGTTTTACTGATACTACACTCTGCACTCTTTTGTGCAGATTTAGGTACCGACCAGCAGTAGAGATTTTTTTTAGTAGCCGCTATTCATTATCCGGAGACACGAGGTATATCTGTCGGCATTCGCAGATCCCGAGAGTCTTCTCTTAGTTCGTAGAGTCTGTTTTATAATTTTTCTAAAACAATTATATTATTTCTTTCAGCCCATTAATTGTAGTATTCTTTAGTAGTTCTTGAATTGCGACACCAGACCCTGGGGGTAGTGTTAGAGTTGTTTCTATAATTAGTTCGTGGCTCGGTTTATTTAGTTGGTTATCATTTTATATTTGGAGTTATTCATTGGAAACCATTAGATTAAGTTTACTTTAAATTTATTTTATTATGTTTAAATGGATAATCAAAGGAAAATAGCTAATCGAACTCTAACATTGGCTTGCCTAGAAAGTGTGGTGTTAGGCTCCATCACGATCCCTAAGGTTGGGAATTTGGATCGTGACAAGTTGGTATAAGAGCACTAGGTTGCTTAGGTCTCACAATTGACGAACGAGCTTAGTAGAGTCTGAAGGATCGGTGCAGAGACGTCTGTACTTATCTCTAAGGGGCTATTGAGTTAGGAAACAACTCCATTTTATTTCTATTCTATCGTGTGATTCTTGTCATCTCAAATCCTGATTGGATTCTTCTATTCTTTCGCAGATGGCGGGAACACGTGCTTCCTCTTCCGCTGACCAACATTCTGGTCCTCCAGCAGCAACAGCTCCCACTAGGGGCAGAGGCCGAGGCCGCGCCAGAGGCCGAGGCAGGGGCAGGACTTAGCCCATTGCTCAGGCAGCAACCCCAGTTGTGGAACCTCAGATCGAGATTAATGAGGGGGTTCCAGCTCAGACCATTCCAGCGGGACCAGCTCAAGTCCCCGAGGGGTTTATTGCTACCCCGGTTCTTTAGGATGCTTTGGTGCATTTAGTGGGCCTTATAGAGAGTGTGGCCCATACTGGCACATTCCCTGTTGCAGTAGCCGTATCTCAGGCTGGAGAAGGGGTCCAGACTCCTACTACCCACACTCCGGTTCAGACTACTCCTCAGGTTCAGACCCCAGTAGCCAATCCAGTTGGGGTGATTCAGCCAGTTGCAGCAGTGCCGCCCGTTAATGGAGCATCTATGTCTGTTGATGTTTTGTGGAGGTTGGACCAGTTCACCAAGCTGTTTACTATTACTTATAGCGGTGCATATTCAGAGGATCCCCATGACTATTTGGATAACTGCCACGAGTTTCTACGGAACATGGGGATAGTGGAGACCAATGGGGTCGACTTTGCTACTTTTCATCTGTCAGGTCCCGCCAAGACCTGGTGGAGAGATTATTGTTTGACTAGACTAGCTGGGTCACCACCTTTGACTTGGGCCCAGTTCTCTGATTTGTTTCTAGAGAAGTTTCTCCCTCTTACTCAGAGAGAGGATTACAGGAGGTAGTTTGAGCGTCTCCAGCAGGATTCTATGAACGTCACTCAGTATGAGAATAGATTCATTACCTTGGCCCGTCATGCTCTTATGATACTTCCCACCGACCGAGAGAGGGTAAGACAGTTTATTGAGGTCCTTTCTCAGCCCATCAAGTTGCAGATGTCCAAGGAGACAGGGACCGAGATTTCTTTTCAGGACGCATCTAATGTGGCTAGGAGGGTTGAGTTGGTTCTCGGGATGGGAGGTCAGGGGCCTGACAAGAGACCTCACCATTCCGGTGGTTTTAGTGGTGCCTCATCTGGAGGCGGGACTTCATTTAGCGGAGGCCATTATTCCGGGCCATTTCATTCAGCACTACAGGCTTCACATGGTACTTCGGGTGGTCGTGGTTCTTATCTGCCTTCTCCTGCTCAGCCAGTCTACAATGCTCCTTCAGCTCCTATTAGAGCACCTCCTCTGTAGAGTTTTCATCGTGGCCAGCCGGTTTGTTCGGGTCAGCATACTTATCAGGAGGGATGTTTCTGTCACGACCCAAAATCCGCTAAGGTCGTGATGGCGCCGGACACCATTGTCAGGCAAGTCAACACTCAATAGATAATTAAAATTCTTGTTTTAGTATTTTGAAATTGTTACTTTTCATTTCATTATATGAAAATCAATAAAATTTACTGAGTAATAACGATGTTTTAACAATTCATTTAACAAATACATCCCAAAGTCATCCCAGAACTCGGTGTCACAAGTGCATGAGAAATTTCTAAGAAAAGACCAAATGAAATACAATAACTGTCCGGGATACAAATGGGACGGTAAAGAATGTACAACTCAATACTCTGAAGGAGACTCTGCTGGCTGCGGGTCGTCTCAAGAGGTGCAGCTCACCTAAGTCCCCATATCAACCATGCCACGACGCCAAGCGGGGCCACTAGATATATATGTATCTTTGCAACAAAAATATACAACAAGTGTAGTATGAGTACGAAAACAACATGTGCTCATTAAGTATACCGCTTAACCTCGAAGAGGTAGTGACGAGAGGTCGACTTTGACACTTACTAGAGGTCAAATTAATATAATCAAGTGTGATGTCAAATATGGATATTACTATCAAATAACATATAACAACAATAAAGGACAACTTCTTCCATAAATTATAAATCCCAGTTTCCGTCATCTCAGTTAACCACTCATATCTTAAGACAATTAAACAGTTCAAATCACAGATGGTATCCGGCAAATATCATGCGCAGAAAATGCCGAGGGTTGAACGGCCCGAACCAACATAAATGTAAATTGTGCACTGTCCAAGGGTCGAACGACACGAACCATAGATGCATCTATTAACTTGCCGTGGCGTACGGCCCGCTCCCATGAGAGTAGTGGAAGAAATCACCCGGCTTGTGGAATATAAATTGCGAAGCCGTCACACATAATCATACACATTCAAATAGTCCACCCCGACTACATCGGAAAAACAAGTACCCAAGAAAATGACAATTTCTCTTTTAATGATCACGAAGATGGTATTTAAATATTTTCTAGAAATTTGTTTGCCAAGATTGTTAAGGTTTAAACATCTTTAAATTCATCAGTGAAGTTACAAGTACGACAAATAAAACATGCTTTTGGGTCCTAGACTACCCGGACATAAGCATAATAGTAGCTACGCACGGACTCTCGTCACCTCGTATGTACGTAGCCCCCACACATAGTAGCACATATTCAATTATTTCACCTATGGGGACAATTTCCTCTTATAAGGTTAGAAAGGAGACTTACCTCGCTTTGAAGATTCATAACCGGCCTCCAAGCCCTTCCGATGACTTATATTGATGCACAATGCCCCAAAACTATCCAAATAATGGGCAAACCAATAAAAATATACTCTAATACTTATAAAAATTCAATTAATATAAATTTCCAACTTCGCTCGGAAAGTCGATAAAATCACCCCCGGGCTCACATGCCCGGATTTCCAAAATTTTTCAAAGGTAAAGATTATCCATAGCCTCACAAACTCAAATATAAAATTCTCTCTCAATTTCATGCCCAAATTCATGGTAACAATCTAAAAATATAAATTTCTAGGTCTTCTATCCAAAACCCATAATTTCCACCAATTTCCATGTTTAAATCCTTATGAAATCATGTATTTAACCTAATACTTGCAAGAATTACTTACCTCATAGAAGATGATGAAATCCCCTCGCTTCAAGGCTCCCAAATCACCCAACCAAAGTTAGAAATGAGTGAAAAATGGCCAAATCCCGTCTTAAAATAACACACTGCCGAGCCCGCTTTTTCGCACCTGCGGTCCACCTGTCGCATCTGCGGCTCCGCACCTGCGGAAATTCCATCGCATGTGCAGTCTCAGCTAACTCGATCACACCCGCATCTGTGGAGCCCGGACCGCTCCTGCGGTCTCGCTTCTGCGGGAGCTGCATGGCACCTGCGCCCCCAGCCAAGCCCAGCCACATCTGCTTCTGCGACACCTGCGGCCAAAACCTTGCAGGTGCGGTCACACTAGACACCATCATCCTTAGCTTTTTCTCAAATTCCAATCCGTTAACCACCCGGAATCCACCCGAGGCCCCCGGGACCCCGTCCAATCACACCAACCTGTTCTAAAACATAATGCGGACTTGCTCGAGGCCTCAAATCACATCAAATAACATCAAAATAATGGATCACAACTCAATTAAATCCTTATGAACTTTAAAATTTCCAACTTCTACATTCGATGCCGAAACCTATCAAATCACGTCCGATTGACCCCAAATTTTGCACATAAATCACATTCAACATTACGAACCTGCTCCAACTTTCGGATCAAAATCCAACCTCGATATCAAAATTTCCACTTCTAATTCAATTCCTCCAAAAACCTTCAAATTTCTAACTTTAGCCAAATGACTCCAAAATGACCTGCGGACCTCCGAATTCACTTACGATCGCGCTCCTAACACCAAAATCACCATACAGAGCTATTCCCATACTGGAAATCCCAAACGGACATCAATAATACTGAAATGCACTTCAACCCAGACTTATGAAATTTCTTCCAAAATACTAACTTCCACAATATGCTCCGAAACGCTCTCGGGTCATCCAAAACCCGCTCCAAACATACGCCCAAGTCCGAAATCATCATATGAACCTGCTAGAACCTTCAAATCCTGATTCTGAGGTCGTTTACTCAAAAGTCTAACCTTAGTCAATTCTTCCAACTTAAGGCTTCCGAAATGAGAACTTTCTTTCCAATTTGACTCCGAACTTCCCGAAAATCAATTCCGACCACGCCTACAAGTCATAATAACTGAAATAAAGATGCTCATGGACTCAAACCTCCAAACGACGCGTTAGATCTCAGAACGACCGATCGGGTCGTTACATTCTCTCCCACTTAAACATGCGGTCGTCCTCGAACGTGCTATGAACTGCTCCGAAGTTGTCTGAAATCACTGTTTAACACCTCGTGCACCTACATGCGCTACTGCCACTCAGTTGAGCACATTTTCTCGAATAATATGAAGATTTCTCCGTTTTTACTTAGCCAAATTGGCCTTAAAGCTCAATTCCAACATCCGAAAATCTCTGCCAGGCCTGCTTCCAATATACGAACATCGTATCAATCACTATACGATATACCAGAACATGACTGCATTCTTTTGCTGAATTAGCACCATACACCGCATAATTCATCATCTAACCATAATGACGTCTCCTGATCTTAATATCCAATATTCCACGAATCTGATGCTCCCAACGCACCTCATGACACATATGTATAAGTCCTGCTATAACGCATACTGTACCATCACAATGGAGGAGATGTGAAGAAATTCATAACCAACTGCAGAGTTAACAAATCATTGAATCTCTCATCTTGACTAGAATCATCACCTCATTACGAACAAAATAATGGTATTTGTTCTTTAATATACTTCACATAATCTTATCGCATTGATCCCTGATCCAATAATCTCGTCTCACCCAGTATGAACTGCTCAGGCAACAAATCACCCCAGACATGACCAACAGTCTCACATGATGCCACAGTACGCCAATAGGTCACAACTCGAACGCGATATGTAAAGAATAACTCAGGAAAGGACTACTCAACTCACACAACTATTATGAACTTTCCTCAGAAAATAAAAAGCAAAACACAAGAAAATAGATATAGGGAAGCGTACTCAACATCACACCGTTGCGGCGCGCAAGCCGATCCAAATAACATGCCCATGGAGGCGTGCCACCCGATCCAAATAACATAACCGTGGCGGCGTGCCACCCGATCCAAATAATATAAACCGCGGTGGCGTGCCACTCGATCCACACATAAAATTCACGTAAGGATATACACACCGAGCTAAATTTCTCATTACCACAAAATATCGAATATCGATCACAAGCATGCTAAGTGTATAATATCATCCTGGAGAGACTGATAGAGACATACGCTACAAAACTCAAGCACAGTTGAGGTGCATACATATTCTGAATCTCAAGAGCTATCCTGCTCACATAACATCATCACTACGCGGAACCTCAACACATAAGAAACTATCAAGCCGTTTCGCAACTCACACGGTACAACATAACATTACATGAAATGGGCGAATATGGAACAACATCTAATGTTCCAATACTCCTCCTTGAGAAGCGCTATACTGAAATGAACACACCTGACTCTCACGGAGCCTATAATCATATTTAAATCCATCCACAACCTCGAGTCGATTCTGCTCGCACCGAATTAGGCTAATATCATGAGAAAATCCGTCGTAGCCGGGGCAAACTCTCACAATCCACAACCAAATGAACTGAGCGCCCTCCAGGCATAGCTCTCAAATAAGCCATCTTACCACATCCTTCATACTTGGTTCAAACCTTCAATCAATCAAGTGACCACATGCCACCCTTATACAATCCTCGCGTGGATTACACTTTCACAACCTCATGCACTAGATAACAACTGCACCTCCATACCACCGGCCACACAAATGCTGTAAAGCCCACCAAGAAACCTGCAACCAGAATGCAAAGCCTCTTATACAACCACCGATCTCAGGTGATGCTGAAGACAATACCAGCTTACTCTACACATCCCTACCCCTTTTCTTATTTATCTGAGCTCGTGACATCCTTGTCCACACCGAACCGCAACCTTGATCCGTACTTTCAAATTTTGTACTACTCACTGCACCTAACATGCAAATATGCAATTGCGCATGAATTTCCTCATACCTCCTGGACCACTATTAGGGTGAACATTTCATCATATAGAAACTTTTTACTTAACTCACTTCACGAGAACCATAACATCACATGAGTGAATCCCCATAATCACAAAACAAGCAAATCCTCAAGTAACAGTCTATGTCACCATAATCCTTCCGGGGTCCACCTACACATAACAGACCATAGTACTTGGATGCCTCCAAATAAAATCAATTACGGCGGCCATAGGGCACTCGCACGCACCGTCACCAATCATATGCATAACTAATCACACTGAAGGAGCTGATCACTGCCACTAATATGCAAATTCCACCATGGCTAACCATCTACCTTTTCCAAATTTCCATTACTCGCGTCATTCCAAACTCCACTGCTACATGACATAACTGATTCACCCGTATACCTCCAACTGAAACTGATACGACACTTAGCCGGCGCACTCAACTTATCAACAACAAACTTCCCCCACTTTCCTCAAGTCATAGATCAAGATGAACAATAACTCACAATGCCCATACGCTAACACCGCCATAATATCGCAGTTAGATTCAATTTAACCTTCATAAGATCATATAACACGACCCATATTATACCTTAATCCAATTCGCACTCACCTTAGGGATGATGATGACTCCAAATCAACACATAGCAACTCAATTCGCACTCATTTCGAGTGATTCCATTCTACGAGACTACTTTGTCTCCAGACCCATGAACCGTTTCATGCTCTCCTTGCACGCACATTCACATCTTCGAATGGTATAACCAATCTGATAACCCTTCTATGAACCCGAAGTCATTTCTCCCTTCTATGAACCCAAATTCTACTCTACACGCCGAAGATAACGTAGAACACTCCAACCATTTTTCTCTTTCCCATAATTCCGTTGCAAAAGCTTGATTCTTAACCATATTGTGGGCTTGAAATCCTTAGACACCACATTCTGACCTTCAAAATTACTAGGACCGTTGTTGAGAGTCACCCACTCTATCTGGGTCCCGAGCATAATCCACTCCACGACTTTGCTAGCACCTGAACACCCATCTTGAATAAGCACCCGACTGAATCACTTCCCTTGCAAATTACCTCTGTACTAAGCCTAAATCCTGATTCAATAAGGCCAACCTTTGCACATATTTAACAAATCCTATGCTCAATTACCACTCATGTTTTCTTCCCTTAGATGTAATAACCCACTAATATGCCGATAACCAAAATTTGTAGATGACCATGCAACCCAATCATAGGCGGTTGGACTCTCCCACTTAGCTTGAACCTACTATCACACAGCTCTGGAACAAGATTCTTTCTTCATTGCTGACATGATTTTGCACCACCAACTCGTCAAACTCCTCAAAATCCTTCTATTAGATTTTCACAAACACTCTGAGTCATTAACCACATTCTCATATTCGACCTCTTACTGAATAGTCGATAAAATCCGTCGCAGAAACATCGCCAACCCCGCAACCACTGACCTGCTCATAGGAGATAACCCACCTGTGAAAATTACCAACCGACATCTTCCAGCGACGCTGCACTACACAATATCTACGACATCAATAATCCATTCTGAGCTCTTTCTCATTCACCATCTTTACCAGTCCGCCCGCTCTTTATGGACATCTACTAAATGTGGAACCATATCTTCCAATTCAAATTTGTATTGCATCCTTCTTCATATCAAAAAACTCCTTTATGTTGTATCCATCCTCCTGTTATAGTAGCCAACATTTCAATTTAAGCATGTGGACCCAGTCACTATCCACTAAAATTCTCATATCACTCTGGACTTCTCCTCAAGATGTGCATCTATCTTACCACAGAACTGATATGCTACACTGCCACTCTCCCACTTTGGTCAAACTCCCCCTCGACTTCCGCTTCTTACACCTGACCTTCTAGAAATTTATCCTCCACCTGACACTTCTCACATGTCCTTCCTCATCCCTTTCTGCCCATCTACAGCCTTACATTAATATCCATGTCTGCAGCACTTGAACCGATAGATCACTACCAACCTCAACCCTTTCCGAAGATCCCCTTTATCGAGCCATCAATGTTAGAAATACTTATTCAATCCTGAACCACCACACACTGCGATCTCTGATAGTCGCTCCATCAAAACTACTTCACAATACTCCGACTTAATGCAACCGAAGAAACCATATCACTGGCAAATTTAACACATCCTATTCGATCAAAGACAACGATACCACATCACAGATGATGATTTTCTCCTCACTTAAAAACATCAAATCTCGTTACTCTACTAGACCAAACTTGAACATTTATTGTCCAATTGCCTTTCCTCCGCCGGAAATAAAATAATAAAATCTCAGAATCACGCTCTGAGAAGACCTCCTTTCAAGTCATTCATTTCCCCAACATATGGGGAAGCATCCTACCATCATATCGATACAATGCGATAACTAATCATAAGCATCATGAAAACCTGAGCATAGCCTCAAAGCTCTCAGAAATACAACTACCACGCTGAAACAACATAATATCCTTCCGCAGCGCAACGACAATAGCCCCAACTAACTGTGCATGGAAAAGCATCACACACCATATCTGTAGTACCATTAAGATTCTTCAAATTCCCGATTCATGCAAGCGCCTCGCTTCATGTAAGATTGTGTGAGAAGGAAAAGTAGGCATAAGCCTCAAAGGAATCAAATTGCACGACGAGGAATCAAGAAGGGAAGTGCTCCTAACAGCCCTGTAGCCTCTCGAAGACAAGTACAGACGTCTCCGTACCGATCCGCAAGACTCTACTAGACTTGCTCATGACTCGTGAGACCTAAGGGAACCTAGTGTTCTGATACCACGTAGTCACGACCCAAAATCCGCTAAGGTCGTGATGGCGCCGGACACCATTGTCAGGCAAGCCAACACTCAATAGATAATTAAAATTCTTGTTTTAGAATTTTAAAATTGTTACTTTTCATTTCATCATATGAAAATCAATAAAATTTACTGAGTAATAACGATGTTTTAACAATTCATTTAACAAATACATCCCAAAGTCATCCCAGAATCCGGTGTTACAAGTGCATGAGCAATTTCTAAGAAAAGACCAAATGAAATACAATAACCGTCCGAGATACAAATGAGATGGTAAAGAATGTACAACTCAATACACTGAAGGAGACTCTGCTGGCTGCGGGTCGTCTCAAGAGGTGCATCTCACCTAAGTCCCCATATCAACTATGCCACAGCGCCAAGCGGGGCCACTAGATATACATGTACCTGTGCAAAAAAAATACACAGCAAGTGTAGTATAAGTACGAAAGCAACGTGTACTCAGTAAGTGTCCCGCCTAACCTCGAAGAGGTAGTAACGAGAGGTCGAATTTGGCATTTACTAGAGGTCAAATTAATATAATCAAGTGTGATGTCAAATATGGATATTAATATCAAATAACATATAACAGCAGGAAAGGACAACTTCTTCCATAAATTATAAATCCCAGTTTCCGTCATCTCAGTTAACCACTCATATCTTAAGACAATTAAATAGTTCAAATCACATATGGTATCAAGCAAATATTATGCGTAGGAAATGCCGAGGGTCGAACGGCCTGAACCAACATAAATGTAAATTGTGCACTGTCGAAGGGTCGAACGACGCGAACCATAGATGCATCTATTAACCTGCCGTGGAGTACGACCCGCTCCCATGAGAGTAGTGGAATAAATCCCCGCTCGCGGAATATAAATTGCGAAGCGATCACACATAATCATACACATTTAAACAGTCCACCCCGACTACATCGGGAAAACAAGTACCCAAGAAAATGACAATTTCTCTTTTAATGGTCACGAAGATAGTATTTAAATCTTTTCTAGAAATTCGTTTGCCAAGATCGTTAAGGTTTAAACATCTTTAAATTCATCAGTAATATTATAAGCACAGCAAATAAAATATGCTTTTGGGTCCTAGACTACCCGGACATAAGCCTAATAGTAGCTACGCACGGACTCTCGTCACCTCGTACGTACGTAGCCCCCCCCACACAGTAGCACATATTCAATTATTTCACCTATGGGGTCAATCCCTCTTACAAGGTTAGAAATGAGACTTACCTCGCTCTGAAGATTCATAACCGGCCTCCAAGCCCTTCCGATGATTTAAATTGATGCACAACGCCCCAAAACTATCCAAATAACGGGCAAACCAATGAAAATATACTCTAATACTTATAACAATTCAATTTATATAAATTCCCAACTCCGCTCGCAAAGTCGATAAAATCATCCTCGGGCCCACGCGCCCGGATTTCCAAAATTTTTCAAAGGTATGGATTACCCATAGCCTCACAAACTCAAATATACAATTCTCTCTCAATTTCATGCCCAAATTCGTGGTAACAATCAAAAAATACAAATTTCTAGGTCTTCTGCCCAAAACCCATAATTTCCACCAATTTCCATGTTTAAATCCTTATGAAATCATATATTTAACCTAATACTTGCAAGAATTACTTACCTCATAGAAGATGATGAAATCCCCTCTCTTCAAGGCTCCAAAATTGCCCAACCAAAGTGAGAAATGAGTGAAAAATGGCCAAATCCCGTCTTAAAATAACACACTGCCGAGCCCGCTTTTTCGCACCTGCGGTCCACCTGCCGTATCTGTGGCTCCGCACCTGCGGAAATTCCATCGCAGGTGCGGTCTTAGCTAACTCGACCATGCCTGCATTTGCGGAGCCTGGACCGCTGGTCTCGATTCTGCGGGAGCTGCGCCGCACCTGCGCCCCTAGCCAAGCCCAGCCACATCTTCTTCTACAACACCAAGGCCGCACCTGCAGTCACACCATACACCAGCAGCCTTAGCTTTTTCTCAAATTCCCAATTCAATCGGTTAACCACCCGAAATCCACCCGAGGCCTCCGGGACCCCGTCCAATCACACCAACATGTTCTAAAACTTAATGAGGACCTACTCGAGGCCTCAAATCACATCAAATAACATCGAAACAATGGATCGCAACTCAATAAATCTTTATGAACTTTGAAATTTCCAACTTCTATATTCGATGTCGAAACCTATCAAATCACGTCCAATTGACCCCAAATTTTGCACACAAGTCACATTCAACATGCCGGACCTGCTCCAACTTTCAGATTTGGAATCCGACCCCGATATCAAAATTTCCACTTCCGGTTCAATTCCTCCAAAAACCTTCAAATTTCTAACTTTAGCCAAATGACTCCAAAATGACCTACCGACCTCCGAATTCACTTTCGCTCGCGCTCCTAACACCAGAATCACCATACGGAGCTATTCCTAGACTCAGAATCCCAAACGGACATCAATAACACTGAAATACACTTCAACCCAGATTTATGAAATTTCTTCCAAAATACTAACTTCCATAATATGCGTCGAAACACTCTCGGGTCATCCAAAACCCGCTCTGAACATACGCCCAAGTTCGAAATCATCATACAAACTTGCTGTAACCTTCAAATCCCGATTCTGAGGTTGTTTACTAAAAAATCCAACCTTAGTCAATTCTTCAAACTTAAGGATTCCGAAATGAGAACTTTCTTTCCAATTCGACTCTGAACTTCCCGAAATTCAATTCCGACCACGCCTACAAGTCATAATACCTTAAAATGAAGCTTCCCGTGGCCTCAAACTACCAAACGACACGTTAGATCTCATAATGACCGATCGGGTCGTTACAGTTTCGAGTGTGGTGAATTTGGGCATGTTTGGAGGACTTGTCCGAAATATGCAAGTAATCAGCTTCAGCATCAGGTTTCTCATGCCATAGTTCCGGTGCCAGATATAGTACCACCTGCCCAACTAGTCAGGGGTAGGGGTCAGTTAGTTAGAGGTAGAGGCCAGAATGTTAGAGGTGGAGGTCCTCCCAGAGGTGTGGTTCAGGGTGGCGGGGCCCAGCCCCGACTATATGTATTTACAGCCAGGCCTGAGGTGGAGTTCTCCGATGCTGTTGAGGCAGCTACTTGGGAGTCTGAGTCGGACATGCAGAGTAGATATCCACACTTGTTTGCCAATTCAGGTAATTTTCTATGTCCGTTCGAGGACGAACGTTTGTTTTAGAGGAGGAGATTGTGATGACCCAAGGAGTCATTCTATGAATTTAGACTCTGTCCTAGTCTTATTATCCATAAAAATATTAATTTTAAATACCTCGATTTGCATGCGCAGTCCGAGCGTGAAACCGGAAAGCTTTTATGTGAAAATATGAGAAATAGTGATTTCTAGAATTTAAATTTTGATTATAGTTGACTTTGGTCAACATTTTGAGTAAACGGACCTGAATCCATATTTCGACGATCCCGGGAGGTCTGTAGTAAAATATGGGACTCGGGCGTATGCCCGTAAATGGATTCCGAGGTCCCAAGCCTTAGAAATCAATTTTTGAAAAAAGTTATTTTGCTGAAATATTAATGAAATAAAGAAAAGAATTAATGCTTGAAACCATTGGTATCAAGCCCATATTTTGGTTGCGGATCCCGATACAAATTTGTTATAGTATTTAAATGTTAACTGTGAAATTTGGTGAAAAATGGAGGTTATTTGACGTGATTTGGACGTCCAGTTGAGAAATAATAAACTTTGAGTGTTCTTGAGAAAAATGATGAGTTTTGAGGTTTAATTCATAGTTTTACATGTTATTTTCATGATTTGATCGCACGAGCAAGTCCGTATGATGTTTTTAGACATGCGTGCATGTTTGATTTAGAGCCCTGAGGGCTCAGATGAGTTTCGGATAAGCCACGGGATGTTTTACACTTATGAAAATTAGCTGTTTTGCTGGTTCTGGTGCACAGTGATCTTTTGTGCTATGCAATCGCATAGTAACAACCGCGATCGCATAGAGTAAATTCTGGGGGTTCACCACTGTGCTATGTGAACGCACCCAACCCCCGCGAATGCACTGGGTTAATTTGGGCCTGGGGAAGGGGAGCCCAGTACACTATGCGAACGCATCCCCCCCTATGTGATCGCGATGGCCATTAAGGCCTGGTCCTATATGAACGCGGGCAATGCGAACGCATAGAAGGCCTGCCTAGATATATTGTCACAATCCAAAATCCATTAAGGTCGTGATGGCGCCGGACACCACTGTCAGGCAAGCCAATTATTTAATTAGTTAATAAAATCTTTATTTTTAATATTCTTGAAGTCACTGCTTTTTAATTTTCTTAAATAATAATTAGTGGACTTCCACTGAGAGATCAACAATATCTTTGGCAAATTTAAATAGTGAATATATCCCATAATTTTTCCCAGAACCCTGTGTCACAAGTGCATGAGCAAATATCTAAGAATTATATATGTACTACAATACTTCTCCGGAATACAAACTGGACAAGGAATTTAAACTAAATACAATACATTTGGTGAAGACTCTGCCGGCTGCGGGTCGTCTCCGGATGGTGCAGCTCATCTAAGTTTCCAAGTCAGTCACATCACCACATCAAGCAGGGACACTATCTATGAATGTACCTGTGCAATAAAAATGCACAGCAAGTGTAGCATGAGTACAAAAACGTGTACTCAATAAGTATCCCGCCTAACCTCGAAGAAGTAGTGACGAGAGGTCGACTTTGACACTTCCTAGAGGTCCAACAATATAAAGTGCACTAAAGAAATGAGTTAATATAAAGCAACGTAAATACATAAGACATACAAGTATAGATTTCGTGGTAAAATTTCCCTCTTTATGATTAACTCAACTCTCTACTAGCAAGTTCCCTCCGCAACCGAAGCATATAATGAATATAGTGGATTTCATCAAAGAGATTGCCATAATCCAAATCAGGGTAAGAACCCTCATATAAACTGGCGTTTTTGCCAAATATTTCGCACGATTCCATGAGGATAATTTAGATATAGGAAATGCCGAGGTGTACGGACCGATCCAACATAAAAAGTCGAAGGGTCGAACGACGCGAACCATAGATGCATCTATTAACCTGCCGTGGCATATGAACCACTCCCATGAGAGTGTGGTACATAAATCCTGCCGAGAGGAACGACTCGATCCCATAAGAGTGTGATACATAAATCCTGCCGAGGCGAACGGTCCGATCACATAAGAGTGTGGTACATAAATCCTGCCGAGGAGAACAACCTGATCCCATAAGAGTGTGGTAGGAGGATTTACCCCGCTCGCGAATCATACTTGCGACACGACTACACATAGTTTTCTCGAGTTATCAAATTATTCTTCCATTTCTTTTCATGATCTTTCAGTGAAAGCTTTCAGGATTTCTATTTTTATAACAATTTTTTATTCCTTTCAAAAATATTTAATAAGTATGCTCAAACCAGCCTCTTCACAACGCAAACAATAACACAATTAAAGTATAATAACAACAAAGCATGATATAAGCCTAAAAGTACCCGGACATAGGCATAACTAGTAGCTACGTAAGGACTCTCATCACTTCATGCGTACGTAGCCCCCACAAATAGCAGCACATATTTAATTAGTTCACCTATGGAGACAATCCCCCCTCACAAGGTTAGAAAAGAGACTTACCTTGCTCCGAAGATTCATAACCGGCCTCCAAGCCCTTCAAATGACTCCAATTGCTGCACAACCCTCCAAAACTATCCAAATAACGGGCAAACCAATGAAAATATACTCCAATACTTACAACAATTCAATTCATATAAATTCCTAACTCTGATCGGAAAATTAACCAAATTGCCTTCGGACCCACGCGCCCGGATTGTGAAATTTCTCGAAGATAAACTCTACCGATAGCCTTACTAACTCAAATATACAATTTACTCTAATTTCATGCTCAAATTCGTGGTCAAAATCCAAAAATGCAAATTCTAGGTTTTTCTTCAAAATTTCCAATTTTTCCATAATTTTTCATGTTCAAATCCATGTATAAACCTTGTATTTAACTTGGAATGAGTAGAAACAACT